>PVLC010013801.1:23946-40776 GCA_004027655.1 Graphiurus murinus
TTTTTTTTTTTTTTTTTTTTGCGGTACTGGGGATTGAACTCAGGGGCATTCTACCTCCGAGCTATACCCCCAGCCCTATTTTTTATTCTTTATTTTGAAACCGAGTCTCACTAAGTTGCAGAGTGCCTCACTAGGTAGCTGAGGCTGGCCGCGAACCCGGATCCTCCGGTCTCAGCCTCCTGAATGCTGGGATTACAAGAATTTTTTTTTTTATTTGAGCCATTTCAATTCCATTTTTTGTTTTGTCTTGGTGCTGGGGATTAAACCTAGGTGTACCTCTGAGCTACACCCTAGCACTTTTCATTTTTTCTTTTTCTTTTTGTGTGGTACTGGGGATTGAACCCAGGGACGTTCTACCTCCAAGCTACACCCCATACCTATTTTTTATTCTTTATTTTTTGAAACAGGATCTCACTAAGTTGCAGAGGGCCTCACTAAGTAGCTGGGGCTGAGGGCGAACCTGGGATCCTCCCGTCTTAGCCTCCCAAGTACTGGGATTACAAGCCTGGTCACCGCACCAGGCTCATTTTTAAAATTTTGAAACAGAGTCTCAATAATTTGCTGAGACTGGCCACTTTAATCCTCCTATCTCAGCTTCCCAATTACTGTGATTACAAGTGTGTGTCACTATGCCCCGCTCCAGTCTTGCTCTTTTTATACAGAAAAAAAAAGTTCTAGTAAGAACTAATTCATTAGCCGGGCGTGGTGGCCCACGCTTGTAATCCCAGCATTTGGGAGGCTGAGACCGGAGGATCCGGGTTCGCGGCCAGCCTCAGCTACCTAGTGAGGCACTCCACAACTTAGTGAGACCCGGTTTCAAACTAAAGAATAATAATAAAAAAAATAGGGCTGGGGGTATAGCTGGGGGGTAGAATGCCCAAGTTCAATCCCCAGTACCGCAAAAAAAAAAAAAAAAAAAAAAAGAACTAATTCATTCTTCCAGGAGCTTCTTACCTCTCAGGTACACTCCAAGCCCTTTTTTATTTTTTTATTTTGAGCAGTCTCACTAAGTTGCTGAGAGTCTTGCAAAATTGCTGAGGCTAGCCTTGAACCTGCAAGCCTTCTTTCTCAGTCTCCCAAGTACTAGGATCACAAGCATGCACCATCACATGTGGCTTACATACGGGCATGGTGGCGCATGCTTGTAATCCCAGCATTTGGGAGGCTGAGACCAGACGATCCGGGTTCGCGGCCTGCCTCAGCTACCTAGTGAGGCAGTCCACAACTTAGTGAGACCCTGTTTCAAAATAAAGAATAAAAAAATAGGGCTGGGGGTATAGCTCGGAGGTAGAATGCCCCTGAGTTCAATCCCCAGTACCACACACACAAAAAAAAGAAGAAGTAAAAATATTTGGGCTGGGAGTGTAGCTCAAAGGTAGAATGCCTCTGGGTTCAATCCCCATACCACCACACACACACACACACACACACACAAAAGATTTTTTGTTTTTTTGTACTGGGGATTGAGCCCAGAGGCATTCATTCTATTTCCAAACTATGCCCCCAGGCTTTTTTATTTTTATTTTTATTTATTTATTTTTTCGGTACTGGGGATTGAACTCAGTGGCATTCTACCTCCGAGCTACACCCCCAGCCCTATTTTTTTTTTTTTTTTTTTGCGGTACTGGGGATTGAACTCAGGGGCATTCTACCTCCAAGCTATACCCCCAGCCCTATTTTTTATTCTTTATTTTGAAACCGGGTCTCACTAGGTTGCGGAGTGCCTCACTAGATAGCTGAGGCTGGCCGCGAACCCGGATCCTCCGGTCTCAGCCTCCCGAATGCTGGGATTACAAGCGTGCGCCACCACGCCCGGCTCTTTATTTTTATTTTGAATCAGGGGCTTGCTAAGTTGCTGAGGCTGGCCTTGAATATCCACTTCTCCTGGGATTACAAATAGGTATCACTGTACCTGGCTCCACTATGTCTTTTTCTGTGTATGTAGTACTGCAGATAGAACACAGGGGCATTCTACCTCTAAGGTACACCCCCAGCCTTTTTTGTTTTGACACAGAGTCTCACTAGGTTGCTGAGGGTCTCACTACATTGGTGAGGCTGTCCTCAAAGATGCCTCCCAAGTACTGGGATTACAGCAGCGCACCACCATGCCCGGCACAGCTTTCCCTCTTCACATCCGTATCCCCTTTCTCTGCTTCAACATGAAGATGGCCACCGGTTTGGGTACTTGGTACCCTGTTAACGGGACATCATACAGGACTGGGTCTAGCTGATTGTGTTTCAGAGACCTTTAAATAACAATTATTTGTGTATTAGGAAAGTAGCCATGTTTCATTGGGAATAGAAAAATAATCACAGAGGTGAAAGGGACTGAGGAATCACAGCCAAGTCAAGCCAAGGATGACACCATCACACACAGTTCGGATGTCCCAGAGCACTAGCAGCTGAGAATGGAAACTCGACACTGAGGCCCCGGCAGGTGCGTGGGCACTGGCGCTTACCCACTGAGAGCAGGTGGCGGTAGTTCTCCAGTGTCACATCCCAGTACAGGCGTCTCTGAGCAGGGCCCAAGTGCTGCCACTCCTCCCTGCTGAAGTCCACGGTCACGTCCTTGAAGGACAGTGATACCTGGAACACAACCCTGTTCAAGGCCACATGGTCAGCACAGGGGGAGGGAAGGAAAGAGACAGGAAGTTAATATCATTTGCACCATGATATCCAATATGGCATGCTTCTTAAAACCCAGCGTTGTTAGCCGGGCGTGGTGGTGCACGCTTGTAATCCCAGCATTCAGGAGGCTGAGACCGGAGGATCTGGGTTTGAGGCCAGCCTCAGCTACTTAGTGAGGCACTCCACAACTTAGTGAGACCCGGTTTCAAAATAAAGAATAAAAAATAGGGCTGGGGGTATATCTCGGAGGTAGAACGCCCCTGAGTTCAATCCCTAGTACCGCAAAAAAACAAAAAAACCCAACATTGTGTAGGATAACACTTTCTACTATTCATTGTGTATTAAATTCAACCACCAAATCTTAAATTTCCACTCAATCTTTTGTGTGTGTGTGTGTGTGTGTGTGTGTGTGTGTGTGTGTGTGTGTGTGGTACTGGGGGTGGAACCCAGGGGCATTCTACTTCTGAGCTACACCCCCAGCCCTATTTATTTTTTATTTGGAAACAGAGTCTCACTTAGTTGCTGAGAGCCTCTCTAACTTGCTGAGGCTGGCCGTGAATCTGAAATCCTCCTGTCTCAGCTTCCCAAGTACTGGGAGTATAGGCGTGCACCACTATGCCTGGCTTTCACTCAAATTTTCTTCTAATTTCTCTTTTTTTTCCTGTGGTACTAGGGATTGAAGCCAGGGGCTTTCTACCTCTCAGCTACATCCTGAGCCCTTTTTTATTTATTTTATTTTATTTTATTGTGGTACTGGAGATGGAACCCAGAGGCATTCTACCTCCAAGCTACACCCCCAGTCCTATTTTTTTATTCTTTATTTTGAAACAGGGTCTCACTAAGTTGCAGAGGGCCTCACGAAGTCACTGAGGCTAGCTGCGAACCCGTATCCTCCGGTCTCAGCCTCCCAAGCACTAGGAATATAGGTGTGCACCACCACACCCAGATGCACAATAGAGTTTTTGTTTGTTTATGTTTGCTAGAAGAGTCCTGGGGACTGAACCTAGAGGTATTCTACCACTGAGCTATACTCCCATACATTAAAAAATTTTTTACTTATATAATTTCTTTTTTGTGGTCCTGGGAATTGAACCCAGGAGTATTCTGCCTCTGAGCTATAATCCCAGCCCTTTATTTATTTATGTATTCATTCATTCATTCATTCATTCATTCTTGTGGTACTGGGGATTTAACCCAGGGACATTCTACCTCTGAGCTACACCTCCAGCCCTATTTTATTCTTTTATTTTGAAACAGGGTCTCACTAAGTTGCTGAGGCTGGCCATGACTTGGAATCCTCCTGTCTCAGCCTCCCAAATACTGGGATTACAAGCGTGTGCTACCACACCCAGCCTATTTTTTATTTTGAAACAGGGTCTCACTAAGTTGCTGAGGCTGGCCTCAAACCTGTGATCCCCCTGTCTCAGCCTCCCAGGTGTCTGCCACCATGCCCAGCTCACAATAGTAGGTTTTTTGGGGGGGAAGGGGGTACTTAGAATTGAACCCAGGGAGCCGGGCGTGGTGGCGCACGCTTGTAATCCCAGCATTCGGGAGGCTGAGACCGGAGGATCCGGGTTCGAGGCCAGCCTCAGCTACCTAGTGAGGCACTCCGCAACTTAGTGAGACTCGGTTTCAAAATAAAGAATTAAAAAATAGGGCTGGGGGTATAGCTCGGAGGTAGAATGCCCCTGAGTTCCATCCCCAGTACCGCAAAAAAAAAAAAAAAAAGAATTGAACCCAGGGGCATTCTACCTCCAAGCTATACTGCCAGCCCTAATATTATTTTTATTTTGAAACAGTGTCTTGCTAGGTTGCTGAGAGTCTTATTACTTGCTGAGGCTGTCTTCAAACCTTCGGTCCTCCCTTCTCAGCTTCCCAAGTACTGGGATTATAAGCATGCACCACCACGCCCAACCACAATAGTGTTTTTTTTTTTTTTTTTTTTTTTTTTTTGTGGTACTGGGGATTGGACCCAGAGACATTCTAACTTTGAGCCACACCCCCAGCCTGGTTTTTATTTCTTATTTGGAAACAGGGTCTCACTAGGTTGATGAGCGTCTCACTACTTGCTGAGGCTGTCCTCGAACCTGCGATCCTCTTATCTCAGCCTCCCAAGTACTGGGATTACAAGCATGCACCGGGCTCACAATAATTGGGGGGGGGGTACTGGGTATTGAACTCAGGGGCATTCTACCTCTGAGCTATACCCCAGACCTATTTTTTATTCTTTAATTTTTTTTTTCGGTACTGGGGGTTGAACTCAGAGGCATTTTACATATGAGCTATACCCGCAGCCCTATTTTTTATTCTTTATTTTGAAACAGGGTCTCACTAAGTTGCAGAGTGCCTCACTAGGTAGCTGAGGCTGGCTGAGAACCTGGATCCTCTGGTCTCAGCCTCCCAAATTCTGGGACTACAAGCGTGCACCACCACGCCCATCTTCGCAATAATGTTTTGAAAGTTCCAAGTAATGCAATAAAATATGAAGATGAACTAAATTGATTAAATTTTGAGAAAAGGGAGAAATAAAGTCCATTTTTATTTGCAGATGTTATCATCATTTACCCAGAAAAGTAGCACAGGGAATTTTGATAGCTTAGTGGGGTACAAGAAACACAGCACACTGAAACAGATGGAAAGGAGGAAAATCCTATTTCCAATAATGACAACAACACAATTTTTTTTTCAGTACTGGGGATTGAACTCAGAAGTGCTCTAACATTGAGCTACAGTCCCAGCCATTTCTTTTTCTTTTTTTTTTTTTATTGGTGCATTGCAGTCATACATGTTAATGGCGTCCAAGCTTGCACACAGCACTCATTTAACCATTCTGCAATTCCCACTCTATTTCCTCCCCCCTTCCTCCTTCTCATGTTCAGCTTGTCTTAGTGATTGAGTTTGATATGTTTGTTAATGTACATCATGTGCATTAGGGTGCTCCCTCTCCCTCCCCTCCCATCACCTTCAGTTAGGTTGCCTTCTTTGCTCATCTAAGGTTTCTCCTTCTTTGTCTAGAATCCCTCCTTTGACCCATTTTCTCCCTAGCTTCTACTTATTAGGGAGAGCATCCGAATTTTTACTTTTTGTAACTGACTAATCTCACTTAATGTTTTCCAGTTCCATCCATTTCCCTGCAAATGACATGATTTTATTCTTCTTTATGGCCGAGTAAAATTCCATTGTGTACATATCCCATAGTTTTGCAATCCATTCATCTGTTGATGGACATCTTGGCTGGTTCCATAGTTTGGTAATTGAGTCAGGGTCTTGTTACATTGCTCAGTCTGGTCTGGAACTTGAGATTTTCCTGCATCAGCCTCCCAAGTAGCTGAGATTACAGGTGTGCACTACCATGCCGGGCACAAAATTCCTAAAAATTAATATAACAAGAAGGGTGCTGGATCTAAATTAAGAAAACATAAGCTGGGCATGGTGGCACATACCTGTAATCCCAGTACTTGGGAGGCTGGGACAGGAGGATTACAGGTTCCAGGCCAGCCTCAGCAATTCAGCAAGATCCTGTTTCAAACTATAAATAAATAGGATTTGGGGTTTAGCTTGGAGGTAGAATGTCCCTGGGTTCAATCCTCACTACCCCCCCCCAAAAAAAAAGAAAAGAAAATATATAAGTATTTTTCTAAAATATAGTACTAAACTAAACACTTATAGAGATAGACAATAACCCTGGAGAGAAGTACAATAAAGTAAAAATACCACTGCTTCAGTTAACCTTTTATTTATTTTATTTTTTTTTAATTTTTTTTTTCGGTACTGGGGATTGAACTCAGGGGCATTCTATCTCCGAGCTATACCCCCAGCCCTATTTTGTATTCTTTATTTTGAAACCGGGTCTCGCTAAGTTTCCGAGTGCCTCACTAGGTAGCTGAGGTTGGCCTCGAACCCGGATCCTCCGGTCTCAGCCTCCCAAATGCTGGGATTACAAGCGTGCGCCACCACGCCCGGCTTTCAGTTAACCTTTTAAAAAGTTAACCTTTTTGAAGTAATGAAGCTACACGTATAATTCCAAATATTTTCAAACTTTGTAAAACAATTTCAAACTCTGCATGGAAGTATTAACAGCCAAGAAAATGATGTAAAAGAATACTAAAAGGGTGCTTGCACTCTCAGAAAGTAAAACTTAGCCAGGCGTGGTGGTGCACGCTTGTAATCCCAGTACTTGGGAGGCTGAGACAGAATCCGGGTTCGAGAACAGCCTCAGTTACTTAGTGAGGCTCTCTGCAACTTAGTGAGACCTGTTTCAAAACATAAAGAATAAGCCAGGAGTCGTGGTGCATGCTTGTAATCCCAGTACTTGGGAGGCTGAGACAGGAGGATTGTAGGTTCGCAGCCAGTCTCAGCTACTTAGATGCTCCGCAACTTAGTGAGACCCTGTTTCAAAATAAAGAATAAAAAATAGGGCTGGGGGGGTATAGCTCGGAGGTAGAATGCCCCTGGGTTCAATCCTCAGTACCGCAAAAAAAAAAAAAAAAGAAAAGAAAGTAAAACTTGCAACAAAAACGAATGCAAGCAAAACAGGAAAAATGGGCCAGTAAAATAGGAGAAAATGTCCAGAATTTGATCTTAATATGTATGGAAATAGATATGACACCACTGATATTTAATTGAGGGAATTGTGGAGTACCAGGTAGTTCATTACATAAATGCAGATGGCATTTCACTAGCCAGGGAAGAGGGGAGGAAGGAACAAAGGTCATGAAAATGTACAGAAGGAATCTAAATGAGCTACACCCCCAGCTGTATTTTTTTAATTTGAAACAAGGTCCCACTAAGTTGTGGAAGGCCTCACTACATTGCTGAGGCTGGCTTTGAACCTGTGATTCTCCTTTCTTACCCTCCCAAGTACTGGGATTATAAGTGTACACCACCATGCCCGGCTTATTTTTTATTTTTATTTTTTGAAACCGGGTATCACTAAGTTGCTGAGTGCCTCCCTAAATTGCTGAAGTTGGTCTTGAACTTGTGATCTTCCTGTGTCAGCCTCCTAAGTACTGGGATTACAGGTGTGCACCATCATGCCTGGCTCTTTTTATTTTTTATTTATTTATTTTGGTACTGGAGATTGAACTCAGGGATATGGTACCTCTGAGCTATGCCCCAGGCCTATTTTATTTTTTATTTTGAAACAGGATCTCACTAAGTTGCTAAAGAGCTCGCTAAGTTGCTAGGGCTAGCCTCGAAACTGCGATCCTTCCATCTCAGCCTCCCAAGTACTGGGATTACAGGCGTGAGCCCCCACATCTGGCTTAGGTACAATTCTTAAAACACAGAATGGTAAAAAGTGAAAAATAACAATCATCATCCAGTGTTGGATAGGATTTGGGAAAATGAAGTATATTGCTCATGAGAATATTTTATATACATATATATATATGTTTGTATTATGTATTCATACCTTCTTGCAATGTTGGAATTGGAAACTAGGGCCTTGGGCATACTAGCCAAACACTCTACCACTGAGGTATACCCCTAGATTATTTATAAGATTATTTATAACATTTTTTGTGGTACTGGGGATTGAACCCAGGTGCATTCTACCTCTGGGATACACCTACAGCCCTTTTAATATTTTATTTCCAAACAGGGTCTTGCTAGCTTAGTCCCACTGGCCTTGAACTCTTCCCCAAGTATTGGGATTACAGGAGTGCACCATCATACCCAGCTTTGTAACATTTTTGCCAGTCACTCGGAAATATCTTTTTTTTTTTGCGGTACTGGGGATTGAACTCAGGGGCATTCTACCTCCGAGCTATACCCCCAGCCCTATTTTTTATTCTTTATTTTGAAACCGAGTCTCACTAAGTTGAGGAGTGCCTCACTAGGTAGCTGAGGCTGGCCGGGAACCCGGATCCTCCGGTCTCAGCCTTCCGAACGCTGGGATTACAAGGGTGCACTACCACGCCCGGCTCTCCCCCCCCCGCACTACTGGTGATTGAACCCAGGGGCATTTTATCTTTTTTATTCTTTATGTTTTGAAACAGGGTCTCACTAAGTTGCGGAGGGCCTCACTAAGTAGCTGAGGCTGGCTGCGAACCTGCGATCCTCCTGTCTCAGCCTCCCAAGTCCTGGGATTACAAGCGTGCACCACCACACCTGGCTTGGAAATATCTATTTAAAAACTATACATATCTGTACCTAATAAAAATGTTCAACCAAGCTGGGCATGGTGGTGCATGCTTGTAATTCCAGGACTTGGGAGGCTGAGACAGGGGGATCCAGGTTCGCAGCCAGCCTCAGCTACTTAGTGAGGCTCTTCGAAACTTAGTGAGACCCTGTTTCAAAATAAAGAATAGAGCCAGGCGTGGTGGCACACGCTTGTAATCCCAGCATTTGGTAGACTGAGACCAGAGGATCCGGGTTCATTTCCAGCCTCAGCTTCCTAGTGAGGCCCTCCGCAACTTAGTGAGACCCTGTTTCAAAATAAAGAATAGAAAATAGGGCTTGGGGTGTAGCTCGGAGGTAGAATGCCCCTGAGTTCAATCCCCAGTAACACACACACACACACACACACACACACAAGGTTCAACCACACAACCACAGCAAAAGCTGACACGAGGAAAGTGAAATGCAAAAAAAGAAGAAGGAAGGAAGGCATGCCTGACACAGCAGTTCATGCTGGTAGCCCCAGCTACTCTGGAGGCTGAGACAAGAGGAATGCATATTGGTCAGCCTTGTCAACCTACTGAAACCTTGACTCAAATAAAAAAGAGTTGAATGTGTTGGCACCAGCCTGTAATCCCAGTACTTGGGAGGCTAAGACAGAAGAATCGCAGGTTCAAGGCCAGCCTCAGCAACTTAGCAAGGCCCTCCACAACTTAGGGAGACTCTGTTTTAAAATAAAGAATAAAATAGTGTTACGGTTATAACAACGAAGTGGGTTCTTTTCCTCAATTCAAATAGATATGCTGAATCGGGAAAATTGAAGAACTGATAGACAGCTGGTTGCAGCTTAAGCAAGTCTTTATTGCAAAGCAAGAAATAGAAAGGGAAGAAAAAGCAGTGTGCCGAGAAGAGACATGCCGGAGAGCCCAAAAATGGAACTCTCCCTCCTCTTGGACCCCCAGTCTTTAAATACAGTTGTTACTGGTATTCTCTTATCGGCATTACCAGGTCAACAGGCTAGCGACTCATTTCCCAAGGCAGGTGGTATTATCTTGTCTTTGGACTGTGCACTAAGTGCAGGTGCTGATAAGCTATGTTTCTCTACCTCTGCTGTATTGGTTGCCCATCACTTATGGGTGCTTTGAAGTAACATATGGAGTTTACATCCCGAATACCAAGGCCTGGTCACAGAGAAAAAGGGAGACAGAGGCACTGATTGCAGCCAGTGCCACCGCGTGTAATTTCCAAGGGCAAGACATAAGGCTCTGGCTATCTTCATAGTTTTAAGATGTGCCAGGCAGAACCATATGTGATCTCAGGGCTTTTAATTGTTTTTTATATTTTTAAGGCTCTAGTAGTTTCTACACTCTTACTATGGGTTAACATCGGGGCAAAGGAGAGAGAAGGGGGAGTTCTGAAGTGTAACAGGCAAAGCTGTAGTCCTTTCCTGCCTGAGTGCTTGCACAGCACCCAGGCTCTGACCGCCTTTTACATTTTTGTTGAGAATCAATACCGGGACAATTTCCCAATACTGGCACAATAGGACTGGGGGTGTAGCACAGAGGTAGAATGCCCCTGGGTTCATTCCACAGTACCACACACACAAAAATGAAAAGGTCTGGGGGATGTAGCTCAGTGGTAGAGCACCCCTGGGCTCCATCCCAAGTACTGTAAAATAAATAAATAAAATTAAAAGGGCTGGGTGGGTAGTTCAGTGCTAGATAGCTCTTGGGTCCAATCCCTTGCTACTCCAGAGGCTGAAACAGGAGGACTGCACGTTGGGAGGTCAGCCTGGGCAAAAAAAAAAAAAAAAAAAAAGGGCTAGTGTATAGCTCAGTGGTAGAGCACCCCTGGGGTGTCATATCCCTAGGACAAATAAGTAAGTAAATAAATATAAATAAAATTAAAAGGTTTGGGCATGTAGCTCAGTGCTAGAGCACCCCTGGGTCCAATCCTCATGAAAGACAGAGACAGAGAGAAGAAAGACAAACTAATAATTAGCTGAGCATCTAATGTGAAAATTCCAACACTGGCTGGGCGTGGTGGCACACATTTGTAATCCCAGTACTTAAGAGGCTGAGACAGGAGGATTGCAGGTCCAGGGCCAGCCTCAGCTACTTAGTGAGGCCCTCTGTAACTTAGTGAGACCCTGTTTCAAAATAAAGAATAAAAAATAGGGCTGGGGCTGTATCTCAGAGGTAGACTGCCCCCAGGTTCCATCCCCAGTACCGAAAAAAAAAAAAGTTCCAACACTGAATCTACAGAAGTCCCATCATTGCCATGCTCCTTCTACTACTCAGCCTATAGTATATACATCACTAACCCCTTCAAAATCACCTCAGTGGCCCTCAAGTCCTAACCCTTCAACTCCTTTTTTTTTTTTTGTGGCACTGGGGATTGAACCCAGGGACATTCTACTGCTGAGCTACACCCCCAGCCCTATTTTATTTTTAAATTGGAAACAGAGTGTCACTAAGTTGCAGAGGACCTCATTAAGTTCCTTAGGCTGGCCAGGAACCTGTGATCTTCCTGTCTCAGCCTCCCAAGGACTGAGATTACAAGCGTGCGCCACCCCACCCTGATGTGTGTGCGTGTGGGGGGGGCGGTACTGGGGATTGAACACAGTGGCATTCTACCTCCGAGCTACACTCCCAGCCCTATTTTATTCTTTATTTTGAAACAGGGTCTCACTAAATTGCAGAGGGCCTCACAAATTGCTGAAGCTGAGGCCCAAATACTGGGATTACAAACGTGCGCGACCACATAATCCTTCAACTTCTGAGAATCCCTGGCTTTTTGAGCTGGGACCTCGAAGACCAGGGCAACTGGGTGGGGAGAAGGTGTTCTGCTGCGCATGCTCAAAAGTACCTGCGAAGCTGCATTCGACCATAAACCGAGATAGGGTACCATTACCAACAGGGGCTTTGTTGGGCTTGAAATATGGCCGCGCCCATTTGGTGCTCTTCTTGGGGACCGCCATCTTGGGAAGGTCGTTCACACTGTACAGTGGGAGTAGAAGGAGTAGCTTCCAGCCTTGCAGATAGGTGGCCCTGTCCGGGGAAGACATTCATCTCTCCTTCTCCTTCCCTCCCTCCCCCTCTCTCTCTTTCTTCCTCCCTCCCTCCTCCTTCCCCCAACCTCTCTTTCTTCTTTTCTTTTTTTTTTGGTTAAACCCAAGGACACTGTACCTCTGAGCTAGACTCCAAGCTCTCTATTTTTTTTCGGTACTGGAGATGGAACCCAGGGGCATTCTACCTCCGAGCTACACTCCCAGCCCTATTTTTTTATTCTTTATTTTGAAACAGGGTCTCACTAAATTGCAGAGAGCCTCACTAAGTAGTTGAGGCTGGCCGCGAACCTGCAATCCTCCTGTCTCAGCCTCCCATGTACCGGGATTACAAGTATGCGCCACCATGCCGGGCTTCATTTTGAAACAGGATCTTGCTAAATTGCTGAGGCTGGCCTCGAGCTTGAGATCCTCCTATTTCAGACCCCCAGGTGGACTCTTTGATTATCACATAGTTCTCTATCTCTTCCACAATCCCGTGGTGGACTGGATAATTATTTGTTGAGTGAACAAATAAAAGAAGAAACCGAGAGCCGGGCGTGGTGGCGCAAGCTTGTAATCCCAGCATTTGGGAGGCTGAGACAGGAGGATCCAGGTTCGCGGCCAGCCTCAGCTACTTAGTGAGGCCCTCCGCAATTTAGGAAGACCCTGTTTCAAAATAAAGAATAAAAAATAGGGCTGGGAGTGTAGCTCGGAGGTAGAATGTCCCTGGGTTCCATCTCCAGTACCGGAAAAGAAGAAAGAAGGAGAAGGAGAAGAAGAAGACGAAATCGAATCTAGGAGGGAAGCTTGCTAATACATATACATGTCTAAAAAGTTTCCAGGCCTTACTAATTTTGTGGATGGTGATGGTAGTACTGTGGCTATGTTAAGAGGAGGAAGAGGGGACAAAGAAAAAGAATGAAAAGTATCCTTATATGTTAGAAATTTGTACTAGTGTATACAGGTGAAATTATATGAAGTCTGGTGCTGGATTTATTTATTTATTTATTTATTTATTTATTTATTTATTTATTTATTTATTGCTGAACTGAGGATTGAACCCAGGGCTATTATACCTCCGACCTAAACCACCAGTTGTATTTTCATTCTTTATTTTGAAACAAGATTTAAGTTGGGAAGGGCCTCACTAAGTAGCTGAGGCTGGCCTTGAACCAGCGATCCTCTTGTCTCGGCCTCCCAAGTACTGGGATTACAAGCATGGGCTACTACGCCTGGCTCTGATACTGGTTTTAAAATACTATCCAAGGGGCGAGAGACTGGGGGTGGAGGAGTGATAGAACAAGACCAACAGAACGTTCATAACTATTGCAATTGAGTGCCGAGTACATAGGGAGCCATTATACTACTTGCTCTTTTCAGGAAATATATTTAAAAAATAATGAAGGCTGGCATGGTGGAGCACACCTGTAATCCCAGTACCTGGGAGGCTGAGAGATTGCAGGCTCAAGGCCAGCCTCAGCAAGTAGTGAGACCTTCAGCAACCTAGCTAGACCCTGTTTCACAACAAAAAATAAAATAGGGTTTGAGGTGTAACTTGGAGGTAGAATGCCTTTGGATTTAATCCCCAGCACCACAAAAGAAAAATAATAAAAAATAAAAATATATAATGAAAAGCTTTGAGCCGGGCATGGTGGCACATGCTTGTAATCCCAGCATTTGGGAAGCTGAGACTGGAGGATCTGGGTTCGTGGCCAGCCTCAGCTGCTTAGTGAGGCCCTCCAGAACTTAATGAGACCCTGTTTCAAAATAAAGAATAAAAAATAGGGCTGGAGCTGTAGCTCGGAGGTAGAATGCCCCCAGGTTCCATCTCCAGTACCGCCAAAAAAAAAAAAAAAAAGCTTTGTAAAAGTGCAGAAATTGATAGAAATATTCACAAATAATGTTAATTTTAAACAAAATATTTCAAAGCAGAGAATTTTTATAATCATACGTCATAGTGAGGTTCAAAGTGATACAAACAAGCCAGGCATGATGGTGGCACACAGCTGTAATCTCAGTATTTGGGAGGCTGAAACAGGAGAATCACATGTTCAAGACCAGCCTCAGCAATTTAGTGAGACCCTCTGCAACTTGGACCCAATTTAAAGATAAAAAACAAAACAGGTGTGGCGGTCTATGCTTGTAATCCCAGTACTTGGGAGGCTGAAACAGGAGGATCACAGGTTCATGGCCAGCCTCAACTACTTAGTGAAGCCCTCTGCAACTTAGTGAGACCCTGTTTCCAAATAAAGAATAAAAAATAGGGCTGGGGGTATAGCTTGGAGGTAGAACGCCCCTATGTTCAATCCCCAGTACCACGAAAATAAATAAATAAATAAAAAATAAAAAAGTGCTGAGGGTGTAGGTTATTGGTAGAATGCCCCTGGGTTCAATCACCAGTACCAAAAAGTAAAAATAAAAACAAACAAACAAAAACCCTCAGAGTGATACATATGTGCACACAACACTTGGCATATTTCCTTCTGCATCTGTCCTTGCTCCCCTCTTCTCCCTTAAAATCAAATAATTTTTGTGTATGTGTGGTACTGGGGATTGATCCCAGGGGCAGTCTACCTCTGAGCTACATCCTCAGCTCTATTTATTTTTTAGTTTGAAACAGGGTCTCACCAAGTTGCTGAGGCTGGCCATAAACCTGTGATCCTCCTGTCTTGGCCTCCCAAGTACTGGGATTACAGGTGTGAGCCACCATGCCGGCATGGACTTTGTTTTTTAAAGCAGTTTTATATTCACAACAAAATGAAGGAGAAAATTCAGAAACATGCCCTGTACTCCCCCTACCACCACACAGGAGTGCGTCTCCCTTGAGCAACCTCTGCCATCAGAGTTACAACAGAAGAATCTGAACTCCGCGATGAGGGAGGCCAACTGTTCCTAACACCTGTCCCACCCGATGTGCATTCCTGATGCCTCAGTGTCTCTGTCTTGGGAATCCAGACAAACCAAGGCAAGGGAGAAGATAAAGCAGCTGATGCAGATGGCTCTGATCTCCCAGCAGCAACAGGCACAAAGCCCCTGCTAGTTTTCTGCTGACCATGCAGGGTTTGGAGCAAAGGGATTTCTGCAGCTTGTCTTTTTTTGTAGTAGTAGTAGTACTGGGGATTGAACCCAGGGGCATTCTATCTCTGAGCTACACCCCCACCCAGCCCTATTTTTTGAAACAGGGTCACACTAAGTTGTAGAGGATCTCACCAAGTAGCTGAGGCTGGCTGCGAACCTGCGATCCTCCAGTCTCAGCCTCCCAAGTACTGGGATTGCAAGCATGCACCACTGCAACAGTTTGGGTTGTCACTGTGGGTTCTTGTTCTTAGTTAGTTTTAGAAAAAAAATAGCCAGAACTGCACTGCTGCAAGCTTAAGTAAAGTTTTATTATTACAGGTAGAAAGGGGGGACAGAGCAATTAAAGCACTACATCAGAGGTGATGCAGTGGAGTGCCTTGAAAGTAAGACACTGAGGTCTGTGAACACATAACATTTTTTATAAGAATTAATTCTTTTTCCTCTCACCCTGCTTAGCCAATAGTCTTCTTTTCCCACCAAAAGCTGATATAGGCCCGTTAGTTATCTCTGCCGTGTAAGCCTTTTTTATTAGCTTCCTTTATTCATCTTCACGCGGACAGAGAGGTCTGACATTACTGATTAAAATGTGTTACTTGGTTAGCAAGGTCAGGGGGCTGTATGGCAGAAGCCTGCTTTGTTCTTTGTTTTATTTTACTCTTAAAGTTTAAAGCATGTATTATTCACCCATGTCCTTGGTGAGTTTCTCAGCTTTTCCTTATCTCTATCTGCTAGAAGTTACTTATGTTGAAAACTTGTTTTACAATAAAGAAAAGAAAGACACAAGAATATAGTCTTTTAAAGTATGGAGGTTTGGGGCTTATAACTATTTTGTTATTAGTAATTAATAATATTGAGTTAATATAGCTTGCTTTTTCATTCTGTAAGTTTAGTCTAAACTATTGTGAGAGTCTATATAATTCTTTTCTAAGTGCAGGTGTTTGTGTTCTTAGCATTCAGTGTTGCTGGGCTAACAGCCAACCTTTAGCTGACCAAGGTCAATGTTGGCTGCAGCTCTTGGCTGACAGCTTAGAGACAGAGAAAAGGATTTGGTTGTTCTGCCTAAGTATGAAAGCTTGTTCTTATTAGCAATTAATATTGCCCTTATTAGCAATCAATACAAGCTCAATCCCCATCACTACCACACCTGCTCTTATTGTTTTTTGAAACAGGGTCTGGCTAAGTTGCTGAGAGTCTCACAAAGTTGCTGAGGCTGGCCACAAACCTTCGATCCTCCTGTCTCAGCCTCCCAAGTACTGGGATTACAGGCGTGCATGGTTACACCTGGCAGTGGCTCATCCTTGTCATGCGGCATTCAGCGTGTTCTCCTCACTAGAGTGTAAGCCCCTTGAGGGCAGAGGCTTTGTCTTATTGTCTCATTAGAACCTAGATGGAGCTCAGGAACAGCTTATTGAAACTTCCCATTTGTCTTAAATACAGTTTGGGCACCTCCCATTTATTTCTGTTTCTGAACAGAGGGCTACTCGTCCTTCTATAAAACACAAGTAGTGGCAATAAAGTTTTCTGGGCAGAACTGTGGTGTGCATAAAATACAACACTTGTGTAGGATCCTTAGCATCTCCTGGCACACAGCGAGTGCCCAATGGTGCCCTCCATTGGTACTGTTTGGGGGTTTGCTTCCAACCTCAATTTCCATGAGATTTTGGGCTAGCATGTTACAACTCTGCCTCAGTATCCCTCCATCAAGAATAGAAATTGAGCCGGGTGTGGTGGCGCATGCTTGTAATCCCAGCATTCGGGAGGCTGAGACCGGAGGATCCGGGTTCGCGGCCAGCCTCAGCTACCTAGTGAGGCACTCTGCAACTTAGTGAGACTCGGTTTAAAAAATAAAGAATAAAAAAAAATAGGGCTGGGGGTGTAGCTCGGAGGTAGAATGCCCCTGTGTTCAATCCCCAGTACCGCAAAAAAAAAAAAAAGAAAAAGAAATTGGAGCCGGG
>PVLC010013802.1:0-40723 GCA_004027655.1 Graphiurus murinus
TGCTTCCATAGTTTGGCTATTGTGAATTGTGCAGCTATAAACATAGATACACATATGTCGGTCTGATAGTTTGGTTTCCATTCTTTTGGGTAGATACCCAGAAGTGGTATTGCTGGATCATATGGTAGGTTCATTCCCATACATCTGAGGATCCTCCATACTGTTTTCCAAAGTGGTTGCACTAGTTTGCAATCCCACCTATCCTTCAATTTTGAAGTCTCATTTCACAAGACATAGAATTCTAGGTTGCTGGTTTGTCTCTGCTTATTTTTCAAACTTTAAATCCACCACTCTCTTCTTGTTTGCATGGTTTCTGATGAGAAAGTCTGATATAATTCATCAATATTGTTCATCTATTAGGTGTTTTTGCCCTCTTTAGCCACTTTCAAGATTTTCTCTTAGTCTTTGGTTTTCTGCAGTTTGATTATGTGCATAAGTGCATATTTTTTTGTTATACTTTATGTTTTGCATCCTCTGAACTTCCAGGTTTACAGTTTTGTGTCTGTCCTTAATTTTGGAAAATTTACTTCCATTATTATTTCTAATATTTCTCCTTTCTCTGTTCTTTTTTCTCCTGGTATTCCAATAACACATGTTAAAAACTTTTTGTTCCAGAGTTCTTGAATATTGTTTTCTGCTTTACCGTATATTTTATTCTTTGCATTTAAATTTGTAATGATTCTATCATCACATCTCCAAGCTTACTAATTCTTTCCTTGACATGTACAGTCTATTATGAGCTCATCAAAGATTTCTTCCATTTCTGCTGTGGTATGTTTGACTTCTAGCATTTCTACTTTGTCCTTTCTTGAAGTCCCAGTCTCTCTGCTAACATCACTCATATGCTTTTGCATGTTGCCTATTTTTTTCCTTTAGAGCCCCCAACATGGTCAGAGGTATTTTAAATCCCTTGTCTGATATGCTGAACTATCTATGTGAGTTGGATCCTGAGGCTTATCTCTTCAGAAAATGTTTTTCTTTGCCTTTTAGTATATCTTGCACAGTTTTTTTTTTTTAAGCCAGACATCATGTGTCAGGAAATAAGAGCTGAAGTCAATAGTATTGTAGCATGAGATTTAAATTAATCTGACTAGAAGGTAGCCTAAGCTTAATATTTGATGTCCCTGTAGGAGTCAGAGGCTTTAACTATTCTATTTCCTTGTTTTTGTCTCTCCTGTTGCTCCATGATTTTTCTTAAACCTTCAACTTAAACAGAGTCTAAAGCTTGGAGTATCCTCAGTTATAATCCATCACTATTACCTGGGAGTCCTGTTAATGTGGTAGCACGTGAAGAGGAGGGGAGGCTTTCTGTAACCCTGTGGTTAAGTGTCAGTCTTATCATGTTTTTGGGTCCCTAGGAAATCACCTTCATAAGTTTTCCTCAGTGAAAAAGCTAGCGCATACCATAATGAAAAGAAGAGAAATATTTCAACTGATTCTCCAATTTTTTTTTTTTTTTTTTTTTTTTTTTGTGGTACTGGGGATTGAACTCAGGGGCATTCTACCTCCGAGCTATACCCCCAGCCCTACTTTTTTTATTCTTTATTTTGAAACAGGGTCTCACTAAGTTGCGAAGTGCCTCACTAGGTATCTGAGGCTGGCCGCGAACCCAGATCCTTTGGTCCCAGCCTCCCAAATGCTGGGATTACAAGCATACGCCACCATGACCAGCTTGATTCTCCAAATTGAACGTTGTTAAAAATGGCTGAAAGCATCATCCATGTCTATAAACTAAAGCTGTTTTAATTTTTTGAAATTTTAATATCTTATTTAAAAAATGTTTATATTATATTGATTAGCACGTATTTATTGTACAAAATAGGTTTCTTTGTGTCATTTTCATACATTCATGCCCACTCTCCCTATTACGGTCATCTTTAAAGAGAACACTATTTCAAATTAGAATGAGAAAAATGGTGTAAAAGATTATAGGAACACGTTCCCATTTTGCAGGGCCTATGGTGTGAGTGGGCCACCTTCTGATGAACAGAGCAAAAGGAAGAGGTGGAGAGCTGTACTTAGTAGCTCAAACTCCAGCTGTCATTCAGGGAGTGGCCTCTTGAATCAGACAATCCCCACCACTACCCTGCAGTATAATTATTACTGCTACTTCCTAGATACGGACACTGAGATGAAGTTTGCACCCTAGCTGTCAAAGGAAATCCCATGCATCTCCCATGATTACAGGCTCCCCTTCATCCTCCCACCCACAGCCTGCCCCTGTCCTGAAAGTGACAATCACAATCCTATGAGGTGGTTCGATACAGTGCTGGAAATGCAGCCAATAAGAGACCTGGAATCTCTCCCTTTTGGAGAGGCAATGGCCAGGCTGGGTCTTGGGATCTTTTGGGGATGCAGGTGCTTCCAAACTGGCCAGATGGCCATGTTGCTTACTTCTCTATTATGTTCTTTGATGCCCAATTCCAAGAAAAATAATAATTCTACTAAAAAAAAGTCAGTGTATATGATCTTAGTTCCACATAAAGGAAAATGAAGGTTAAGTTAGACTAATAAAAGGTGTTTTCCTTGAATAGCTATTTGGCAGCAACTTGGAGAAGAACTTTCATAATGGTTTGCATAATCGCTCACACCTTCCTCAATACAAGATATCTGGGCTGATAAACGGAGATTGTGCAACACTAATTTGCTCAGCCCTGATTAAAATATCATGTCTTCTCCACCCTTCTTTTTAAAAAATGAGAATCAGAATAGGAGGTTTTCAAAAGGAAAAAAGAAATCATCATTGACTTACTGATCACGACCTTAAGTAAGTGGAAAGGAGGCCTCCTACTTCGATAACACAGCACTGTATGGTCTTACACACCCACTGTCCCTGGACAGCAATTGTTTTTAAATTTCACCCAGCAAAGCATGAGGATCAGATGGCTCGTGAGGATTCTTGATAGCTTGCTTCTCCTTGAGCTTTGCATAAAATCTAAGGTAGTGAAGAGGTTTGGGGGGATCATGAACATCATCTGATTACAACATGTTCTATTCCTGACCAACTAAGAGCTGATAGAATCTGCTTTTGAGGATGTGTTAAATATCAATACAATTTAGAGGCAAGAAGTAAAATAAGGCATTTAAAAGCCCAGAATATGGTCTACAATTATCAGAGGAAGCAAAAAAGGTGGTGAATAAGCAGGTGTTTCACGTCTAGCTAGTGTGGTGGGATGCTATCAAAAGTCCAGTCGAGGCAATGCCATTCAACAAATGTCCAACCCTCTCACCAACTGACTTCCTTTCTTCTTAATATATGCCCACAGTTTCTGAGGAACCTCCGTACTGTTTTCCACTCATTTCCATTCCTGCCAACCATTAACACAGTTCTCCTTTCTCTACATCCACACCGGCATTTGTCGGTTTCTGTCTTTTTGATAATAGCAACTCTGACTACCATAAGGTCTCGCTGTGGTTTTTATTTACGTTTCCCTGATGATTAGCAATGCTGATACCTGTGATCCTGTCTTTCTTGCAGCACTATTCACAACAGCTGAGACATGGAATCAATCTAAGTATCCATCAGCAGATGAATTAATAAGTTAAATGTGGTACAAATACACAATGGAATACTAATCAGCCAAAAAAGGATGAAATCCCATCATTTGTGGCAAATAAGTACACCTGGAGAACACTGTGTTAAGTGAAACAATCCAGGCACAGAAAGACAAATTCTGCACAATCTCACTCATATGTGTGTGTGGGGGGGAAATGGACTCAGTAGTAATAAGTAAAAGATAGTTACCAAGGGTGGAGGGCAGGGGTGCAGGGAGGTGGGAGATTGCTCAATGGGTATGGTTGTATAGGAAGAACAAGTTCTGATTTTCTGTTGAACATAAGGTGGCCAGGGTTAACAATATTGTATTGAATATCTCAATACAATATTGTTTTGAATGTTCTCACCACAAAAAGATAAATATATGATATGATGGATATATTTAATAGCTGATTATTTTAAAATGTATTCGTGTATCGAAACATCATACATTGTAGTCCATAAATGCATACAACTATTATGTGTCAATTGAAAACAAAAATAAACAAATGTCAAATTCTAAGAGAATTTTAAAATACTATATTTTGGTATAATATATTTTTAAATACTTTCAAATAACGTGTTTCCTAAAACTTATGAAATTATGTACTTCTAAAAATGAATTGCCTGCCAAAAACAGGCTATTGGACTCTGAAATGTGTTTTGATGATGTAGAAGAAAAAGCTCTGATATGGTGGCCAAATGTCCATTCTGCTCAGGAGTGAGGGGCGTCCTGAGGCATGGGATTTGAAATTTCAATGCCAGGAAAATCCCCAAAACACAAGAGCTACTGGTCCTCTTCAAATTCGACCCTGGGCTTGAGGAGGGGCTCATTGTGCCAGCACCTTACCCATGACTGGATGCTGCCCAGTCATCACACAAGGATCTCGGCTTCATTCGTTCTCCAAATCTCCTGGGCTATGATTTGAGCCTTCCTCCTTTCTTCCAACCCATCCCACCCTTGGCTTGTGCTCAGCTCCTCATTTTACTGAGAACACTAAATAAGGAAAGGGGAATATCTGCGGGTCCTTCACAGTCTCCTACAGCTTTTCTGAGCCACCGCTTCTGCCCTTCTTGCTGTGGCCAGGGCCACGGAGGGACGTTGTGCCCCTTCTATTCCACCATCAAACCCCATCTTCTCGCCCCTTGCTAAGACGCATGCCCATGATTCTCTCCTCTCTCCTGTAACACCAGTTTGCTCCCAACACTCTCTTCTAGGGTGGTTCTCATCAGCATAAAATCACATTATCTTGCCCATCTGCAAACACAGGCACGCACACGACTCTCTTTTCCAAGCCAGGTCTCTCCCTAGGTCTCTCGCTTCCCATTAAGGAACTTTTCAAAATTTTCTGTTCTCATCATGCACAAACCTTTCCTTCACATTCTTTATTAACATTAGTCACTGTCTTTTGCCCCCAACATGCCACCAAAAGTACTCCTGGGGGGGGGCATTAATGAAGCGATTTTGCTAGATCCAATGGTCAGATCTCAGTCTTCATCATCCGTGCCATACTTGACACAGGTAATCATCTTCTCCTCCCAAAAATATTATCTTAATTGGCTTCCAGGAGGGTATATATCACTCTTACTAAAGAGATCTACAAGTAATAGGCACCCACTTTGTATGTAAGCCTGTATTAAATATTTTGGGTATTTTTAGAGCATAGGATATGTTTTCTGCTATTAAGCTGCAGACTCACTATGGAGGCCTCACCAATGATCCTTTTCCTTCTCTGTTCTTAGCTTTGACTGAAGATCAGAATTCTAATTAATATTTTTGGACTGAGCATACTAACTGAACCAAGACTCTCTTTTGCAAACTAACATTACCATGAAACTCCCTATTGCTTTCAAGAAACCAGAAAATCCTTAGAGCTTGTAAGAGCTTCTCCCCCCTCCCCCCCCCAAAAAAAACTTTTCATGCAGAAAGAAAATTAATTTAGTGACAGATAAGTCACTAATGGAATAAAGCTTTCCTTAAGACTTAGTATACAAACCCGTTTACATTTTCCTAGTAAAGTAAGTGTAGATTCAGAAAACCATGTACCCGAGCCATGTCAGTGAACCCAAGCAGAAGAATGGTGGGTACGTTCTGAATCAGTCCTGTCCTCAAACACATCTTTCAGCCCTGGAGTGGTGGACAAGTGTCCTCTGTCCCCTGTGGCCTGTGCTATGGGGCACTGACAATGACAGCTTTTGTATTTGCTGACAGTGTGTGGCGGACCGGGATGGGTTTTTTGTGTCAACTTGGCTGGACCATAGTGCCCAGATATTTTTTTAAACATGTTGCTGAGAATGTATTTTTTAGATGGAATTAAATTCAAATTGGTGGATTTTAAGCACATAAAGGACCCTCCATAATGTCAATGGGTCTTCTCCAATCGACTGAGTTAGTGTAAGGCCTTCAGAGCAAACACTGAGGTTTTCCAAAGAAGAAATTCTTCCTTTGGGCTACAGCATAGAAACCCTCCCAGGGTCTTCAGCCTGCTGCCCTTCAAACTTGCTGATCCTCACAATCACACAAGCTAATTCCTCAAAATAAATTCCCACTCCCCCATCCCGTTGGTTCTGTTTTTCTGGAGAACCACATCAAATAGAGGTGGCAGTACACGTGTGTGTGTGTGTGTGTGTGTCTGTGTGTGTCTGTGTGTGTGTAACCTCTACATGTGTCTGAGGTCAGGTTCTTCAGGAAACAATCTCTCAATTTAAGGCTTTCAAGTGGAACTATATTGCACAGTGCTCCTGGGATCAACAATCAAGGGCATTTGAAGGCACTAGGATTGGGGAAAAGGTCTAGAACTCAATGCTGTCTGAACACAGAAAACTCTGGGGCTAGAGAGGTCTTTAGAGGTATCCGCATGCTCAGACAAAGCTCAGCCTTGTCTGTGTCCCCTGTCTGTGACAACTCCTCAGTCTTCCCTGGTCTTTCATGGCCTTAGTATTTTGATATCAGTCAGGTACCATATGGAATGTTCTCAATTTGGGTTTGTCTGGTGTGGACTGGGGCTGTGAAGGACCTGCCTTTCCATCACATCTTGGGGGGCACATGGCATCGACATGTCTTGTCACTGATGGTGATAATTGTATCCACCTGGTCAAGGTGGTGTTTGCCAGGTTTCTCCATTGTGACACTAATAGGGTTTCCTTCCTTCCTTCCTTCCTTCCTTCCTTCCTTCCTTCCTTCCTTCCTTCCTTTCTTCCTTCCTTCTTTTCTTTTTCCTCCTCCTCCTCCTCCTTCTCTTTCTTTAGTTTTTTTTTTTTTTGATTGTTTGTTTTTCAAATGTCAATTTTGCTCCATGAGCCATGTGTGGCTCTGAAGCTTGTGATTGGAATGAAACCTGCTCCAGGTAGATTACCTCCAAGTAACTCATACAGTCCCACAGGGAGACTGATGGCTGTGTAAAATGGGGGAAGGAAAAGATATTTAGACTGGAGATGGAATTCTCCCAGCCCTGGATTCCTCTTGGAGATGTTATAGTTAGATATAGAATGGCCCCTTGAAGCGCTCATAAATTGGTGTTTGGAGTTGATATGATTGAGTCTAAGGGTTAGAATCCCAACAGTGGATAAACACATTGTAAAGGATTTACCTGGGTGGTGGCTGAGGCTGGTAGGGTGTGGCTGGAGGAAGCAGGTACCTGGGAGTGAGGCTTTGGGGATTATATATGGTTCCTCCTCCCTCTCCTCTCTCTCTTGCTTCCCAGCTCCATGATGTGAGGAGCACAGTCCATGTTCCACCCCATCCCTCCCTCCTGCCACCATGCCCTGAGAACCAA
The DNA here is from genome assembly GCA_004027655.1 of Graphiurus murinus. Taxonomy (NCBI): domain Eukaryota; kingdom Metazoa; phylum Chordata; class Mammalia; order Rodentia; family Gliridae; genus Graphiurus; species Graphiurus murinus. The sequence goes on from PVLC010013802.1 coordinate 7,312, forward strand.
ATACTCCAGCCTCACAAGGACCAAATCTGAAACTGTAAGAAAATAAATCTTTCCTCTAAGTTAAATGGTCAGGTCTTTAGATTATAGCTGTAAGAATGCTGACCAGAACAGCAGAGTGGAGAGTTCAAGGTAGATCCCTCCCAATTTGGCTACTGTTACAGATCTGCAGGGCCCCTTCTGCTTCTGCAATGAGCATCAGACACAAACAACACTGTTCCGTGCATCTGCACAGATGTCAGTTTCCTGGCGCATTTTAGGAATAGAAAGTAACCTTGGGAAAAAGGTAAAGTTAACACCTGCCTCCTGGCTGTGTGAGGGACAGTGAATCTCCATCAGAGCACACTCTCTGCTGCTTAGTTGCTTCCAATAAGTACGTAATAAAGGAAGATGGGAGCCAAACAAGGAGTTCGATTCTTTTCACAACACTATCAACCCAAGTTCCTCATATGTCACCTACTCAAAGTCCATTTCATCTAAAAATGGGAATCACTAAGAATCAGTGTTGATCAACATTAAAAAAAATACTTAGATAGATCCAACCTAAAATATTATAGAATTTAGGGCAAAGAATCAGAAGAGAAATAATCACTAAATTCTGTTTTCCTGTAACAATGTCTTTCCATAAACATTTATTTTAAAAATAACAAGGCAGTGGAAGAACTTTTGAATGGAAAAAGCTCTACTAAGCCAGAAATGCCAAAAGATTTCTAAATTCTAGACCTTCTCTCAAGAAATGTCTTAATTGCTGTGAACAAAGATCTTGGGAAATGTTTAATGTCCATCCAGACCATTCCTTGATGCTAAGCATGACTTCAGGCTCTTGTCTGAACTTCTGTCCATCCCCTGTGAGAACATGCATACCATGATCCCCGACATGCCAACAGGCTACACAGGGAGTTGGCTGGGTGTCACCACCCTACAGTCAGTATACAAGGTGAGAAAAAAATGGACTCAAAGAGTCACGCAGCACAGGGCTCCTATCTTTTGCTTCAAGACTTTTTGCTCTGTTGGATTCATTTCATATTGGAATCAAGTAGGAAGTCCATTGTACATCCAAAATAGAATGATGCTTATGCACATTTTATTTCCTTAGACAATTTTAGAGTCGGGCATGTCCAATTCCACCCTGTCCATATTTAGGAAGCAGTTACAATAGCATCAGCCCATCCTCAGAAGCCTCACCTCTACTTCTCTACCATCGATTATTAACTAGTCATAAACATCTTCTACCTTCCCACTTCTGTTTTGCTCTTAACAGTGAAGCCCCTTGAAAGGACAGTTTAGACTGTCTGCATCTTGGTTGTGTCTTTCTTTCTCTCATCCCATCCCATAAGGTGCCTGCCCTTCCTGTGAATGCATTCTCATCAGGGTGACTAAAAACTTCCACTTTATCAGAAGCAATGGGAACATTTCCATCTCCATCATCCCAGGCCACTGGGCAGCATTTGTCCCAGCAGACGTGTCACTTTCTTGAAAGCACTTTGTCTTCTTGGATGCCATGACATCACAGCCTCCGGCTTTCCCTTGCCTCCTTCCTTCCTCTCCCCAGTTCTCCGGGACTCAGTCTCAGCCTCCTCCCATTCTTAGCTATGCTTGCTTCTTTGAAGCCGGCCTTGTGTGCTTCCTAAATTTCATTATCTCCTGGAACATTTCTCCTGTGTAGCACTAGCACACACAATGGCCTGCTGATTTCTCCACCATGGGATAATAGCCATTCAACCCAGATGTCTGCAAACCTGAAGGCTAATCTCACCAGACCTGTGGCATGCTCCAGCCCACAGGTCCCCACAATAGGAACAACTTCAAATCCTCCCACCCCTTCTCTCTAGTCTCTCCCACACTGTGCACTTCTTGCACCCTCCAACTGGTATCTGTCTATGTCGCTGGATTCCTGCAAATGATAGGGACCACACCAGGCATGGTGGTGCACACCTGTAATCCCAGTGCTTGGGAGGCCACAACAGGAGGATCACAGATTCAAGGCCAGCCTCAGCAAGGCCCTTGGCAACTTAATGAGACCTTGTTTCAAAATAAAAAATAAAAAGGGCTGGAGATGTGGCTCAGAGACAGAATGCACCTGGTTTCAATCCCCATTAACCACAAAAAAGCAAACAAACAAAAAGGATGACAGGGACCATGCTCCTTGGCCTGCCATCAGAATGGCAGGTTTTGATGGCTTTTTATTATCCTCAGAATAAAACCCAATTGGAGTAATTTGTGTCTTTTAAAGAATCTCTCCAGCCAGGCATGGTGGCCCACACCTGTAATCCCAGTACCTGGGAAGCTGAGACAGGAGGATTGCAGGTTCAAGGCCAGCCTGAGAAACCTGGGCAACTTAGCAAGACCCTATTTCAAAATAAAATAGGACTGGAGGTGTAGCTCAGAGGTAGAATGTCTCTGGATTCAATCCTCAGTATCACAAAAGGGGAAAAAAATAATTTCTAATGTATCAAATGTATTGGCATAAAGTTTTTTCTCATATTCCATTATTTTCCTTTTAAATGTCAGTAGATTCTCTCTTGGTGGCCTTTTTCATTTTTATCTCTCCTTCCTTGCTAAAGATTTATCATTTTATTCATCAGTTCAAAGAATCAGCTTCAGGCTTTTCTGAATCTCTCTAGCAGCCCGTTCCTGAATGGGGAGATTTTTACTGGGGCTCTACTTCACAGGGATCCTGAAGCTGGCCCAGAGCTCCTGGGAATCCTTTGCTCCTGGGAATCCTGTTGACAGACAGCTGGCCGCCATTCTCCTTGCCCGCTACATGTTTTCACAGCTCTATTTGCCTGCACCACTCCATGAAAAGCACTGTAAATGTGTGTGGAAAAAAATACTGAAAAAAAAATTGCAACAAAATACCACTAAACACAGATGATCCCCAACTTAAGATAGTCAGACTTGTGATTTTATTTATTTATTTATTTATTTATTTGTTTATTTATTTATTTATTTACTTTGTAATGGTACAAAAGTGGTATTACACAGTAAAGACCATAGTTCAGATTTTGAATTTTCATCTTCTTCTGCACTAGGGACAGGTGGTCTGACCCTTTCCCTCTACACTGGGCAGCAGCAGTGGGCTGCAGCTCCTAGTCAGCCTCATGGTCACAAAGGTGCAGGGCAGCTGTTCTGCAGGGTGCCCTTGCTAGGCGGTGATGCTCCGATGGGTCGGCAGGTGTACCGAGTACATTTTACACTTAGGATGGTTTCGACTCCCAAGGGGTGTGCCAGGACATAACCTAACATAAGAAAAGAGCATCTGCAGCCAGAGCGAGGCCTCTCCACACTAGAAATCTCTCTTGCCCATTTCCTAAAGCATTTTTTAAGATATGTCAAATCATCCACATGACCTTCCTGGATTCCTACCATCAATCCTGGTATTTTCCTTCTTGGAATAGGCAGTGACTCCTGATTATCTGCCTCTTAATGACACTTTAATTTTGGCTACTCTGCTTCCTGTCCCTCACAGACATGGCATATCCTGAAGGCAGGCCACTTTCACAGGTGTAGGCTGGCTGGCTCAGCACACAGTCACTGTTACAGGGAAAAGAGGAAAGAAGAAAGTTGCTGAGGCTGGCCTCAAACCTGAAATCCTCCTGCCTCAGCTTCCCAAGTACTGGAATTTCAGATGTGCACCACCAGGCCAGGAAAGAAAGGAGAGAGGGAGGGAAAGTGGACATCATCGGGGCAACCTGGCTTTGTATCTCAGCTCTGTCATTTACAATCTCTATGACCAGGACATGTTCATTACATTCTTTGTCCCATAGCCTCCTCAACTTTCAAATAAAGTCACCCTGTACCCTGCCCTGGAAAGTTGGTTAGGGATTGTTATCTGGTAAAAAAAAAAAAAAAAAAAAAAAAAGTTCAGACGCTGGTCTGGCTAGAGTTGGTACCTAATGAGAAAGCTCTGCTTTCATGTTTTTGACTACACACTGAGTCAAAGCAGTTTTCCCAGGAACTGTTCTCCCTAACCCCCACCCCTAGCTGCTAGATCAGGGTAAGAGTGGTGCACACAGCACACGGCACTCAAACCTGGATTCTGGAGCCCAAACCCCGCGTCTGCATCACACTGCGTCTGCATCATGACCTGGAGCCCTTCTCTCTGGGTGATTTCCTGGAGAAGATGATGAAGGTTTCTTTGCTGCAGCACAGCACCTTCCTCCCTCATCTCCTGAGCTCTTGTGTCCTGCAGGACCACAGCTGAGGCTCTGCCTACTGTGTTCTCTGGCTCCCTTGTCCTCTGCAGCCTGAACAGGCTTCCTGAAGCCCCTGTGGTTGCCAGTAAGGACTGGGGTTAGGAGTGGTTTTGAGGGCACCCCAGAACCAATATTGATGGAAACTGCATGTGCACCACATCTGGAAAGTGGAAGGGGTCCTACACAGCCATTTGAGTCCCTCAGGGCTCTACAGGATGACCTGTCCTGTGGGGCCAGATCCAACTTGGGACTCCTGACTTCCCCACAGAGCAATAACCTGATCAGGGTCACTTTACCATAGACCAGTGATATAAGAAGTGGAGAACTAGACACTTCACTTATTGAACAGAGCAAAAGAGCACTGTAACCCAGGGAATTACGACTGATACTAAGACTCTATAGCTGAAACCATAGAAGAAATCACCACCAGGAGCTCACACCCAGGATGGCAGGTGATGAATCTCATCTCCTCCCCTTGCACCAGAGACCATGTGCCAGTCCCCCAAGCAAAAGTTGGCAGAGCTCACGTCCTCCCTCTGCATGGGACTTTCCAGTCCTCAAAGGCTCTGGCCACCTCCAGAGCTATGCAAACATCTTTCCAGGGAAAAGTTGGCTCTTCCAAGGAGATTCCCATGAACTCAGGCTTGGTGGATCTCCCCTTTGATGCTTACACGAGCTACACGTTCTTCTGTCTTGCTCACTGTGCACTATCAGTACCTGCGCCCCATGCCTCCTGCACAAGGAACCCTTGGAGGGGCAGGTCTTACTCCCCAAAGAAAGGCAGCATTTTCTACAACACTATTGAATCAACGTGCAGTTCTTATAGTCCTTACTCCTTCCACTCTTAGGAGACCCTGTTATGCTTAGAGAGGTCCCACTGCATCTAGCTGTTCTATTTTTAAGTGCAATCGGAGAAAATTGCGCTGTGTTGAATATATTCAATATACACAAGGTACAGAGTGGGAAGAAGAGATCTAAGAGCAGTGTGAAAGAAGGTATTTTAGAAAGGTTGACAATAAACTGTAACCCCCGCCCCCTCATCCTGTCCTCATCCTGTGGACTGACGTCGAAGGACGGAGAAATCCCTGTGGGGCCAGGATTCTCGACACGGGACATTCGGCACGTCTTCTAAGGGCTGAATATACAGCCCTCTCACTTCCCATTGTGTTCGACGATTTCAGTAGTAACAATAAAATTCATTTTTGAGCCTCAGAACATCTATATATGGGGCTAAAACTGTGAAAGGATATTCCGAGAATCGTGGGTTGGAAGGAAGGTTCTAATTAAACATGGGATAACTGTTCTATATTAAAAGCTGGCATTTTTAGGGGAAAAAGAAATGATAATTGCACCAGATGAAAGAAGCATGTCTGTTAAGTATGAGGCAATGGAAATGTTGATGTGCTGGTTACGGAGAGACTTCCTCAGAGAGCAGCGAGAACCTCAGACCTGTGGACAAAAAGCCATTGTTTCCCAACACAGAAAACTTAAAGTCAGATAAGAAATAAGCACACAGAGTTTTTTTTTTTAAGGATACAAAACCAAATGTATGCAGTATCTTAACAAATATATAACAAACAATATTCACTTTTCCTGTGAAATACACAGGGCAACAATAAGTCCAGTATTCAGAAGAAGAAAAGGCTGTTCCAAAGACTTTGCAGGGTAATAAAAGCAGAGTCAGCACTAGGACATGGGATAAGACCACCAAGAGACTGCAGAAGTGGCTTTTCACATGTGTCTTAAAAACCTGGAGACAGAGACTGCCAATGTTTGATTAAGAAATCAAATTATAGCCGGGCGTGGTGGCGCACGCTTGTAATCCCAGCATTCGAGAGACTGAGACCAGAGGATCCGGGTTCGCGGTCAGCCTCAGCTACCTACAGTTAGCCTCAGCTACCTAGTGAGGCACTCCGCAACTTAGTGAGACTCGGTTTCAAAATAAAGAATAAAACATAGGGCTAGGGGTGTAGCTCGGAGGTAGAATGCCCCTGAGTTCAATCCCCAGTACCGCAAAAAAGAAAAAAGAAATCAAATTATTAAGTGGGGCCAGACCCGCATGGAATATGGTAGCCATCTCCCACTATAAATCAGTCTGGCCAACTCAGTACTCCCTTCTGGGAAAGGACCACACTATATTGCATCCTAAATCCAAGCCATGAATATTTCCCTTATTTGGAATGAAGGTTTAATCTCTCAGACCTGAAGCAACATGATCCTTTGACTCAGCAAAGCAACATCTTTCCTTATCTTCCTACATTTCTCCTCTTTTCAAAACTCTCTTTTCTGGAAAGATCCAATTGAAGAGCTACCTCTTGTTGCAGTATCTTGAGGTGCCTCTCAATAATATGGATGGGGCTTTTAGGTGGGGTGGCCGGGAGTGTGTCCCAGGCAGACAGGCCTGTGGCCACATCCCTGCTCACCACTCAAGTATAACCTGAGCACTTTGACACCTGGATCCTCACATGCCTCACACAAGGGTGATAGTAATGCATTGCTTATGAGGATTAAGTGAATTCACAGTTAAAATTAGAAGACAGACAAGTTTTGCTGTGATGACAATAGTGATCATCATCACTGGATTAGAAATAGATGATGATAAGCTGGGCGTGGTGGTGCACGCTTGTCATCCCAGTACTTGGGAGGCTGAGACCAGAGGATCTGGGTTCCTGGCCAGTCTCAGCTACTTAGTAAGACCCTCCGAAACTTAGTGAGACCCTGTTTCAAAATAAAGAATAAAATAGGGCTGGGGGTGTAGCTCAGAGATAGAATGCCCCTGGGATTCAGCCCCTGGTACCACACACACAAAAAAATAGATTATTTCTAATCCTCTTCCATGGGTCAGGGCTTTAGGATAAAATTCCACACACAATAGGAAGGAAGCAGCAAGCAGAGGCAGGAGACAAATGTGGGGGTGGGTAGGATCCCCAGACTGTCCAAGAGGATGCATTTGATTCTCCACTAACTCCTTTGATTGCGTCAGTTAGATTATTGAATGCATTGACGAGAATACTAGCCTTATGATGAATGGAGCTCATTCAGAGGAAAAGACAGAGGTTCAGGGCCCATTCCCACTGTCTGTGGGAATCCACTGGGGAGTCCACTGAGAGCCAGCTGCTGGGATAGAGAGGGCAGAGCTTGGTTCAGCCCCTGGATGCTTGGAGCTCATTCTGTGCTGGCTCATGGTACAGGAGGAGCAAACCCAGGTGGTCCCCTTCCCATGGGGGGATGTGTGGTAATAGAAAAAAAATGTGCATGCATGTTAGATCACAGCTGTAACTAGAACCTGCAGAAAAACAGAGCAGCTCACCTGGCGCAATCCGAGTCTGACTGGTCAGGTCATTGGGCGGAGGAGGCCAGGGTTGAGGCAAGCCGGGGAGCAGGAGCCCCTGGGGCCCGGAGAGCTGACAGTGAGCGTCTCAGGTGAAGTCAGTGGAGAATGGGTTCTGGCCAGGCAACCCAGCACCGGGGGGGAAGGTAGGGTGGTGAGGGGCCAGCCCAGGACTTTGCCCAGTGATGCCTAACCCTGCTGATGTGCGAAGACCCCAGAGACCCAAGCATTTCGAAGGAGCCCAAGCACAACTGACAGGCCCAGCCACGTGTCTGTAAGACACGTTGGTGAATGAAGGACCAGCCCCAGCTTCCCATATAGTTTTTTCCACAAAGAAATCGAGTTGAGTCCCTGCTGCAGCAAGACACTAGACACAGGGCTCCAGAGCACCGGTAGACGGAGGGGCTGCAGGCTGCAATTCTGTGTCTGCACGGAGCTGCTGGAGCTGGCGTCCATGAATGGGCTTTTGTCCTAGCCTCACAGGGGCTCTGCAAAGCCCGGAGGTGGGGAGGGCGCTGCCGGTGGATGGGTCCTCATTACCTGCAGGGACAAAGCTTCCTTTCTCCCGTCCTCTTACACAAGATGCCAAGCTGGCTCAGGGGGTCCCAGGCATTCACAGAAAGGTCTGGTAACAAGAGCCACTCAGTCAGTGGCCTCTGACTGGGGAACAATGCTGCTGGCATTGTGTCGGTTAGAGAAGGCTTCGGAAAGCAGCTAGGAATCCTCCACCCACTCCCGACAGCGTCCTCCTGCTGCGGGTGAAGCTTGCTGCCTTCGGATGGAGTCCCAGCCGCCTTTGTCTACAGCTTTCTCTATAAGCCCCTGTGGCCTCCTGTCGTGAGCCACTGAGGGGGCGGTTCTCCTCCACATCAGGTGAAAATGGAGGCCAGAGTGGGCTGTGTGTGCAGGACCCCACCTGGGCTTGGACAAGAGCTGTTCCTCTGAAGATTCATTCTCTCGCGCACGCTCGCTCTCTCTCTCTCTCTCCCCCACCGCCCCCCTTCATTTTTACCTTTATTTTTTGTGGTGCTAGGGACTGAACTTAGGGGTATACTACCTCTAAGCCACACCCCCAGCCTTATTTTTTATTTTTTATTTTGTACGGAAACAGGGCCTCAGTAAGTTGATGCAAACCTCACTGAGTTGCTGAGCCTGGTTTCAAAACTGCAATCCTCCTATCTCGGATTCCCAAGTCCTGGGATTATAGGCATGCACCACTGTGCTTGGCTCTCTTTTTATTTTTTTTATTTATCTTTTTTATTTTTGTTTGTTTGTGGGTTTTTTTTTCCTGCAATATTGGGGATTGAACCCAGGGGCATTCTACCTCTGAGCTACAGCTCCAGTTCTATTTTTTTATTCTTTTTATTGTGAAACAAGGTCTCACTAAGTTGCAGACGGCCTCACTAAGTAGCTGAGGCTAGTTGCAAACCTGCGATCCTACTCTCTCATCCTCCCAAGTACTAGGATTACAAGCATGTGCCATCACACCTGGCTTATTTTTTTATTTTTTATTTTTGGGTGCTGGGTATTGAGCCCAGAGGCATTCTATTCTACCTCTAAGCTACACCTCCAGTCATTTTTTTTTTTTTTTTTTTGAAGGAGAGTCTCACTAAGCTGCTGAGGGTCTTGCTAAATTGCTAAGGCTGACCTCAAACCTGCAGTCCTCTTGTCTCAGCCTCCCAAGTGCTGGGATTACCACCCCCAGCTCAGATCTCTTTTTTAAGCAAAACCCAGGACACCCTGCTCCTGTCTGGAAGAACAGGGCACTCTGGCAACAGAAGTCCCAGTCCTAGGATGTATGAGCAGCAGGTGGTGAGACCCTCGCATATATATCATGGCTGTGTTCGTGAGGGTCCTGCATGGAAGAGGGGGTGATCAAGGCTGCCCCATCCTCCCAGCAAGGGCTTGGCACAGGACCAACATGTGACCTGGTCTGGCTCATAAGGCATCAGGGTAAACTTTGGGGTTTCTGCCAAATGGTTTGTGCCCTGACCAAAGGAGAGGGTTATGATGGCAAAGCTCCCTTTCTGACCCAACCCTTTCCTCGGGTGCTTTGAGCCGGCAGCTTGAAGCTGCACAGTGCCTTTCAGGGGTGCTTCAGATCCAGATGGCCCCGCTGGGGCCAACAGGGAGTGGGATGGAGCAACTTAGGTTCTCTGGTCATCAGGTCCTGTGATTGCAGCAGCTAGAGACTTCTCAAATAACACTTCCCCGGGGGATTTCTATACTAGCCTAGTCTTGCAAAGCACAGAGACTTCCAGGGACCATTATCTTCCCCCCAGGACTCCCGGCCTGTCTTCCAGGCCCTGCAGGTTCTCATGCAGCTCTATCACAGTGGAGACTTATTGTCCTCGCCCCAGGATGCCAGGCTCATGGCCCCTGCGGGACTCTCAGTGGTTTTTGTGATTTCGGGTGTTTATGCATCTCCACCCAGCCAGGAGTCCTCCAGGACAGGGGTGACGTGCCTTCCATGCTTGCGCCCGGGGCCTGTCTAGCAAATGCTGCTGGACCTGCGTCCCTGGAAATGAACATCTGTTCCCCAAGAAATGACATGCCTGTGACAGCGACACTCGATTTGATGATGGAAGTTCAGCAGCCCGCACCCACCCTGCGAAGCAGCTTGTGCTGATTAGAGGGAATCACTGTGTGAGGTCCTGGGACGCTCATCCTCGGGGACCACTGGCGCGGGCTCCGTGGGCCCCCACTTCTCTGGCCTGCCTCCCACTACGCCTGTATTGACTTAGCAACAGACAGAAACGCATCGCCCTTCGCCCCGGCAACATTGTGTTAGCCTCCTGCGTCAAGACTTTCCTCTCCTTAGACCAGGGAGCCCAAGCTGGAAAGGAACGTATACTGCCTGGGAAATAACACAGTCCTCTCAACTCAGTCCAGCACTTGCTGAACCCGATACTGCCTTCCCAATTCATTTATTTTTATTTCCATAGCATTTCCTGGCAATGGTCAGGAATTTATAGCAAAATTCTGGGAAGCCGGGAGGGTGGAGCCCTTGGATCCGGGGGCATCTGGCGCTGACTCTCACAGACGCAGCCATCTGAGGCCCTGGCTCTCACCAGGGAGAGGAGCAGGGTCATCTTGCAGGGCGTCTGACCCTCCTGAGGTGCCTCTGCATGTCTTGTAGAAATGACCTTCGGACAAATGCACTCAGGCTCTCAAAGTAATATGCTGAATAGGTGAATTCTTTCCTTTGAGAAACGAGCATTATGTAGGGACACTGCGGGTAAGGAGAGGAAGGTGGCCTGAGTGTCCGGCCAGTGACAGGCACAGGTTTCCTAGGAAGATGACGCCATGCAGCGCCTTGGTGACTCAGCTGCTGGAGAGCCAGATGCATCAGAAGGGCATCTCAGCACTCGAGAGAGACAGGTCCTGAGGGACAGGTCACTCGCCAAGCAGAAATGGCTGGGGCAGGGACAGAAAGGGGCAGTTGTCCATGGCTGGTGACGAATGGCAGTTGCCAAGGCAAGGAAGGCCACCTGTTGCTTAGAAAGGAGGAGCCTAGGATGAGAGGGGAGGGCTGCCACAGGAGTCCTCTAAGCCTGAGTGGAAGACGCAGCCCCTTCAGGAAGAACATCTCAGGGAGTCCTGGGGTCTCACACAATGACCCCACTAAGGGCTGACATCCTACCCCCCAGGACCTCAGACATGGTTGTGTGGAGAGACAGAACTCTAAAGAAGCAATGAAGTGTAAGCAATTCCATTAGAGTAGGCCCTGATCCAACCTGACAGGTGCCCTTATAAGGAGACCAGGACACAGATGCCCAGAAGGTTGACCATGTAGTGCTCAGGGAGAAGATGCCATCTGCACGCCAAGAGATAAGGCCTCAGCAAAACCAGCCCTGCCCACACCTGAACTTTGGGCTTCTAGCCCCCAGCACTGCGAGAGAATAAATTTCAGTTGGTTAGACCGCCAAGGATATTGAGCCTTGCTATGGAACCCCAGGCCACTAGCAGAGCCCTGTCCAGCCACCTCAGTGAGTGTAGCTGGAGCCTCTCCCTGTGTCCATCCAGCAAGGGGGCTGCTCACGGCCGTCCCCACCTTGTCTTCCAAGAGACCTCCATGAGGCTGGGTTTCTGTATTTTCCAGGGCCAGTGGGTTTTGTGAAGCTGGCCTGGGATCCATACAGCTGCACTGAGAGCTCAAAGCTCCCAAGCATTGAACATCTGGGTTTGGCAGAAAGAATTTAAGGCCACTGTGGAGCACAAGGTAAGAAAGGTACCAGAGAAGAAGGGATTGTCGCAGAAATGCACATGGGGGGGCTACATGGACTAAGTGGGGGCCTTTGCAACCATCACAGTTCCAGTCCCCACTTCCAGGCTGTTCTAGGGGAGGACCCTGAGCCCAGGAGAGGGAAATGCCATTTCTGCTCAATCCTGAACAGATGGAGGAGGATTGGTCAGGCAACAGCAAGGAAGGAGGAGGGTGCGGGTGCAGCCCGTGGGCCACCAGTAGATGAGGCTGAGCAGGACAGTCTGAGGGGCCAGAGATACCCAGAGCCTGCTCAGTGGGAAGACAAATCAAGTTTCCTTCCACAAGGTGATGCACGGCCAACGCTCAGGAGAGCATGCCGTCTGGTCCCTGGGCACCTTTGACCATTGCTTCTGTAGCTGCGAGCTCAGTGGTGTGGGGACCCAGGTCTGGCCTGCCCAGCTCTCAGTTGTTCCCTGCTATAGTTGCTTGCTTTCCCCCAAGGAGCGGGGTGTCCAATGGGAAGAGCCAGGCATGGTGAAGCCTGAAGTGGTCAAGCAGACCATCAGCTATAGTGAGCTTCAATTTCCTTAGCTGCTATATGAGCTAGTTGGCAAATTACCTCTGTTTCCTTCTGGCTCAAACTCTCTGCATTGTAAAGTCATTTAATACAAATGTCAGGCTTCCCGTGGTGGCTTGCAATATTCATCCTGGGAAATGGGTTGAGAAACTATATTTGGTTTTAATTATCCACGTGGCTATTGTCTAATGCAACTAGTGCCATTTTTAAAGTACATTCTTTTCTGTAGTTTACAGCCTTCTCTCCTTGTCATTGTCTCTTTTATCTACCCAAATATTGTGTAACAGGCCCATAATTGCCCCCACATTGCCATTGGGATGGCCCAGGTGCAGAGATTTACAGCACCGGGGCTACCTTGTGCTGTGCAGCCAGGAAAAACTCAGACGCTGGCCCCATTTAACCCCACGCATTAGTCCTCACTCTCTGCCAAGAACAGACACACCTTTCTTAAACAGCGCACCCGCAAGAGCAGCATCTTGCATTTGACAGTTTTGCAATGCTCCTTGCAGGAACGCTGTTTAAGTCGTGACAGGCCCAGTGCCTATTAATAGTGGTGGTGATGTGTGCGCTGGCACTTGGGCGTGGCTGGAAGGTGGAGGAAACAAAGAACGCAGGAAGGTGGGGAGAGAGGAGAGGCATTTGGGGTCAAGGAGGATCCCCAGGCCTGAGGTGCCACACAGAGGCACCAGGGAAATCACTTCAGTGGCAACCAAGGGCAGCTCGGGAAGGGCCAGCTGGACTTGAAAACTCTCCAAGCAGAAACAGTATTGCACTACTATGGAGCCCAAATTCTGGTTTGGGTGGAAATCAAATGCTAGAGTTTGCATCTGAAATGTCCCCAAAGGCTCATGTGTTAAATACTTGCTTAAGGGAGGTGGTGGAAGGCTTTAGGGAACTGGGGTGTGCCTTTAACAGGGACTGTGTGACCTTTGTCTCTTCCATTCTCTTTCTTTCATGCCCCAGCCATGAGGTGAATGATGTTTCTATGCCACCCATACCTGCCATGATGGCTGCCTGGCCACAGGGCCAACTTACCATGAACTGGAACCTCCAAAAATGTGCTCCAGAATAAACCTTTCTTCTCCATAAACTAATCATGTCAGGTATTTTTCTACAGTAATAGAAAGCTGACTAACACACCAATGATGCTACTAGCCTGAATGTCCTCTTGGTCTCGTAGTATGTATGGAGTTGAGTGCTATAAGAGCAAATGTGGCATCCAGGCTGCCCAGGGACAACTGGTGACCCTCCTTCAGGGCTGCACAGAACCTCTAAATGTCCCTTGAAAGGTAGGCGGTGATCGGAGCCTGGACAACGTCACTGTCCCCACAGGAGTGAGGAGACCCATTATGCTAGGGCTGCCCCCACCATGGGTGTATAAACACTACCCACCTCTGATATCCCTGCCTAGACCTCAGATGGCACCCTGCCCTGCCATACTTCCATTCCTGAGCAACACATCTTGCTCCCTCTTCTCTGCACCTTTTCACAGCTCGTGTCCAGCCTCCTGCTCAAATGTTACCTGCTATGAGAAGCTTTTCTGGGCTCAACCACCTGCTCACTCCTGCTGGGAGCTGCCTTTAGGGGCAAAGCACAAAATGATGAACACGAAATTAGGCTGAGCATCTTAGAAAGGACAGGCCTGAGCACCAGTGGCCCACTATGGCCAGGGGACACCAAATATGCAAGGGAAGAGTCTATATGGAGGAATGGCAAGTGGGATATCCCAGAGTCTGGACTGTCAACAATGACCACAAAGAGGCAGGAGAGGCGACAGTGGGATCGGAGACCACAGAGGAGCCCACAGGAAGGCAGAATGATGTACCAGCCTTGAAGACCATCACAAAGCCCCTTGAGTAAGATGGCCTGGCCAGGGAAGTACCATGCCTCACTCAGGTGTGACAGCTCCATTCTGTCCTTCCACTGGTTATAAGATAAACTTGGTAAACTTAAGCCCATCGAACTTTTTTTTTTAGTACTAGGGATTGAACGCAGGGGCATTCTACCTCTGAGCTATACCTCCAGCCCTATTTATTACTTTTTAGTTCTCACTAAGTTGCTGAGGTTGGCTAGCTGTGATCCTCCTCTCTCAGTCTCCCAAGTACTGGGATTACAAGTGTGACCAGATTAAGCCAGGCTCCTTTAAACTTTTAATGCATCCAGTAGAGCATTAAGCAACCCACAAACGAGACAGAGCCCGACCACAAGCTGTTCCATGTTCCATCAAGGAGTGCATGGGGGAAGCTTCCATTCATGTTCCAGGGAACAAAACAAAGAAACTATTTGAGGAGTTGAAGTACAAAGTTCCTAGAGGTAAGTTGGCAGTTTCTGATGGGTTACACTTAAGTTTGTTTTTACCATCTATGTTGGATTGAATTTGAGTTTGCTTACAGAGGAGCCTGCCAGGGCACTGGATGCTCTCTGCCTAATTGCATCCCAATTAATCATCTTAACAACCACATTCCACTTTCATAATCAGTATATATGACCACTGCTTTGCCATGAGTTCCTTGAAGGACCAAAATCAAATTTCTGTAAATACCCTGTTCTCTTGCCCTTGTACCCTGGACTTTGACAAAAGGCTGGCAGATGCTCATGCAAGGTTTCTGTAAAGTAGAAAATGTAAGAGCAAGGTTCTTAATTCTCTGGTTTTTTAAACACATAAATAGAAATCACTTAATTTGGAATGTGTCCCTCCAGGCAGCTTCATGCCATGCAAATCCGCGGGGATATTTAAAGTGTTATCTTCACTCGCTGGAGAGGAGCGGCACGCAACACTAGCGGGATTCCACTTGCTCAGGCATCTACCGAGAAAATAACACTCGTCAGCCCTTGTTGTATTTAGCAATCGGTGATTTCGTTTGGCATCTCTCTCTAGATAAATGGCAAATTCTAATGACTCTGCAAGAACTTGAGGGCTCAGGAGGCCATGGAACAAGGTCACTGTCCTGAGAGAGGCACCTGGATGAAAGACAGCAAGAGGAAGATCTACTCAGAAGTGGACCATCCATGGCTCATGTGTGTTTATGGTTATTGTGTATACACGCATTGCATTTGTATAGGCGCATTGTGTGCATGTGTATATGTACATGTGTGTATGTCGTGGGTGCACATGTGTTCAATTATGAATATCTGTGTTTCAATTTTAGAAAAAGGAAGCTAGAGCCTGCTTTTCTGGTAAAGGGCAGCAGAAGAGGAACCTACCTGGGAAAGAAAATAATTAACCAAACTTAGGAAACAAATGTATATGTCCCTGTTAACTGCCTAAACCTGAATCCCATCCACATGGTAGAAATGCATCTAAAAGAACATATCAGAATGGGAAAATAAGACACAGCAACATTGCAAGAGCAGAAAATAGGAGGGATTCACAGAGGATGGCAAACAGATGGTGTCTAATTGATGATGAAACCCTGAGCTCAGGAATTTCAAGTGAAGGAAAGGAGCCGGTAGAGCAGACTAATCATCTTTTAGGAAAAACAGAGCACTTAGTTAAACAAAATGATGAACAATTTTTGTTTTATGAATAAACAAATTTCCAAGACTATTCCTTCTCAGTGGCAGAAATGCCACCAGTGGTGCTGTGTTGAGAAGTTAGGCAGCTATGACCCACCCCCCTCAGTGTCCAGGAGGCCATAGCCAGGCCACTTGCAGCCATCAGAGTGCTGGGTTCCACCAGACCAAGTAGTGCACACCCCACAACAACTGTGCCCTGGAGATCCTTGTTAAGGGAGAGCTGCACACTCAAGTCACCACACGTCTGACAGAAACCAACTGGATGACTGCGTGCACAGAAATAAGAATGCATTTGAAATCTGAATTGAGATTAATATCTTCAAAGGGACTTGAGAGGAAAGGCCGCTATATTCTAAAGAAATTCAAGTATTCCTGTAAATTAAAGAGATGCTCTTTTAAAAAAAAATCAATAAATGGGCCAAAAAGAAGCTTTTTTAAAAAATTAAAATATAACAAAAATAAACAAAAAGCTAATTAGTGAACCAAAAGATCAAGGGAGAGAGTTTTTTCAAAAAGAAAAATCAGAACAAATGGGCTAAGAAGTGGAAACTACAGCAACAATGGCAAAAAAAAAAAAAAGAGAGAGAGAGAAATTAGAGACAGAAGTTTCAATAGACAAAAGTATCCCAGAGTGGAGGAAGGGGATGGGGGTGGGGTGCACAGGCCTGCCCAGCACTGAGGACTGATGGCAGACGTCTCGGTGGATACCAGGACGTGCTACCCATCTGTCCCACCTGAAGGGACTCCTCACTCCTGCTATTGAAACTCCAGCAGGAGTCTAAGCCCCAGGGAGCCTTCCTGGGGTGGCCTGCATCCCCTGAGGCAGCAAGTGTGCAGAGACTTTGCTCCCACAGTGTCCCCAGAACATCACTGTGACCTGGTGGGCAGGTGGAGCCTCCCTGCTGCCCAGCCTTTCCTCCTTGCTGGCCACAGGTACAGATTTCAGGTAGGCACTCTGTAGTCGCACCCTATCCAGTATGAGATGGAAACTTGGACAACAGGAGAATGCAGGACTTAAAAGGACACAGAGAATCTTCCAGGAGCCTCTGAGAGCATGTGGGAAAGTTAATTTATCTACAAAAGAATGAGAATCAACCTGGTTCAAAAATCCACCGCACTATAAACTCCAAGAGAAGGGTGCAATGTCTTCAAAGCAAACAACTATGAACAAACCTACTATTCTTTACACAGGCTCCCAGCATTCACCTGTGAAAGGAAGGGAGGGGGAGGCAGGAGAGGATTTTTAATATTTACCAGGACTCCCGGAAACTTACCAGGCAAAGGCTCCTTTAAAAAGCATTATTCAAGGCTGGGCACAGTAGTTCATGTCTATAATCCCAGTACTTGGGAAACTGAGACAGGATTGCAGGTTCAGCCTCAGCAGCATAGCAAGGCCCTCAGCAACTTACCAAGACCCTGTTTCAAAATAAAAAATAAAAAGAGCTGGATATGTAGCTGGAAGAGAGAATGCCCTTGGCTTCAATCTCTAGTTCTAGTACCATAAATAAATAAATAGATAGATAAATAAATAAATAAATAAATATTCTTTAAGACTATATAATCCAGCAAAATAAAATTCTAAAAATCTAAAAAGAAGATAACATAACATGGGCTGGAAGAAATGATGGCAGATGGACAAAGCCTGTTATCTCTACATAATTAAAACTGCGCAATGTAAAAAATAATCTGAGAGGAAATCCTCAAATAGTTTCAATAAGTAAAAGTGAAGCTCCAAAAGCAACATGCAGAGAGGGAGAGGAAGAAAGGAGAAGTGAGAGGAGCCAGACATGCAGGGAATGGTAAATGTAAGAAAAAGAGACTGGGAGTGTAGTAGAATACTTGCCTGGTATGTACAAGGCCTTGGTGCAATTCCCCGGCACTGGGAGGGAAGGAAGGAAGGAAGGAAGGAAGGAAGGAAGGAAGGAAGGAAGGAAGGAAGGAAGGAAGGAAGGAAGGAAGGAAGGAAGGAAGGGGAAGGGGAAGGAAGGAAGGGGAGGAAGGAAGGGAAATCAAGAGAGGAATATAAAAGAATTGAGCATGTTCCACAGAAGACATGCAATATGAAGAAAGTAGAAAGGAGAAGGAAAGAGATCAATAGAAGGAGGAGTAGAGAACTGGCCCTCCTCTGGGCCCTCAAACCAAGGTCAAGGTCATCCCAGGGTCCAGGCTAGGCTTGGGCAGGTGAGTGTAAAAATGGCAACATGCTGTGAGGAGAGAGAGTGAGAGGGACGCAGAGTGGGGGTCTGCTCTGATGTGCCCCACACCGAGTTAGCTAGCGAGGAGGCCAAGGGTGGAGTGAGGGACATGGCAAGAGGGACATCCAAGACCTGGAACATTCCCTGTGTCTGTTCTTCTATTCACCTTGGCCTCTTTTCCACCAGAATTAGGATAAATTTGACCTGGTTTACCTTGGCCAGAGTAAAACCATAAGAACAGCTCTCTCTGCCTGCCCCCCGCCATGCTTCTCCAGTGACAACTGTATGGGCTTAAAATGAATTACAAGGGGCTGAAGTCCCTCCTAGAGAGGGCCAGCATTAGACTCCCTCTGCCCCGTTCTATAGACTGAGGTTTTGGGACTGGGTCACCATTCATACATTTGCATGATGGCCTCCCCTGTCCCCTTCCTGTCCCTCTCTTTGCTGAAGAAGGTCCACATTACCCCCAATTTACCAGACAGAGTGGAAATCAGCAAAATACAACATGGCATGGTGTAACCTGCTACTGTACCACCCATTATTGAATTTACTGGCTTTGGAGCAAATTAAAGAACACCAAATCTCTGCAAGAACTAACCAGAAGTACTCCCTTGCTTTTGACACACCTATTTCAGGACCAGAGGGGATTAAGAAATTACTCTAAAAATTCTCAGAAGTTTTCCTCTCTCAGTCAAGTTTGCATCAGAGCAATTTTGAGCACCCTTGGAATATTAGGGGATGTGTATTTAGAGCTCTTAACATAGCCCCATGTTGTTTTAAAATACACTAAGTCTTTAAAGTGATCATGGATACTTAAAGGGGAGGCAAAAGGTGCAGGGTGGGTCCTGGTGTCACTGATTTGTCACACTTTGGTATGAGTCAGGCTTCTCCAAAAAAACAGAACCAATAAGAGATCTTCATGTGTATGTATATGTATATGTGCATATATACATACACTTGTCAGCCTTGGTAACCATGTGAACCAATTATGTGAATGTATATATGCATATATGTGTATATGTATTCATGTGTGTGCCTATATATGTATATGTGTGTATATGTATAGGTGTGTATACCTATGTATAGGTACATATACACACATCCACATACATGCACACACACATATATATGTATATATGCCCAGACACATATCGTTGGTTCATGTGGTGATGGAGGCTGACGAGTCTCAAGATCTACAGTTTGCAGGCTTAAAACTAAGAAAGATCCACTGCTTCAGTTCAGGTCCAGAAGAAGGCAAAGACCGACTGATGCCCTCGCTCAGATGTGGGCAGCAGGAGTTCCCTCTTGCTCAGTCTTTTTCTTCATTTCTGCTCTTCTGCTGATCGGATGAGGCACTAACTCATGAGGAGGGTCTCTGCTTTACTCAGTCCACTGATTTAGATGTTAATCTCATCCAGAAACACCCCGGCAGACACACCTACAATAATGCTTGACCAAATGTCTGGACAGCCGGGACTCAATTGAGCTGACACATGAAATTAACCACCACACCTACCAGCTGGAATTGTTTGCTATTTTAACATGCAGAAACTAGCTGTCTCATAGCTGCATGGAACATCCACAGGTGTCTATAGCTGAGATGACTTTTTACCTGTTGTTGACCTGGATTTCACTCAGGCCAAGGTGAGAAGATTCATGATAAGACACAGTCATCCCATGAGCTGGCCCCAAGAGAAACAAAAATTATGATGAAGTTTCTGTTTCCGGGGGATACACAAAGGTTTAGAGAGAAAAAACTGGCTGAATTAATTCTTTTTTAAAAAGGCAGATGGGTAAAGAAATCCAAATAGAGTGCTCTCTGTTAGCATCTCTCTGCCATGAACACTGAGATGGACCAAGAGAATGGAGAGAGTTCACACCTGCTCCTGAGGGCTGGGAGGCCTGGCCAAGGCAGCCCTAAGAAACAGAGTGTGCTAGAAGCTGCCTGTCTCACTTCAAAGCTGCATGGGAGCTGTAGAACCTAGTAAGCACAAAGACTAGGAGTGTGAGAACCAGGGGTTGTCTCAGCTCTGATGTGGTAATGGAGACCTGGGGAAGGAAGTTAGCATCGGGGTCTCTGCTCCTCCTCCAGGAATCAGGGATGATGACAGTGCCTATGGTGGAGATTGGGAAGACCTTGTGACTGCATAGCTGTAATGTGTTGTAACCACCACTGGTGCACGACGTGCATGCAGTTCACTCCCTGGGTTAACTGGATGAGAGGTGGGTTCTGTTCATATTTCCACAGCATAATTCAGGGAAAGTTTATGAGATCATAAGCAATGCTTGAAAAAATAGTAAAAGCTAAACAGCATCAAACTTTTGAGACCTTCTAATATGCTAATGTGCATTGCAATTCTCCAGAAGACGGTAAGTTCTGCAATGGTGTGCTGATTCGTTTGACCACAGAGTCCTGATTTCATTCTGGAACATGTGAAAAAAGTGCCTATGATACCACCATCTCTTAACACAGCCTGTGGAAAATTGCCCTGGGTGATGGAGGCATTCAGAAGTGTCAGCTAGACAGATAGAGCTGGTAGTGACAGGGAATTTGGGTCAGTAATTCTCCATCTAAATGTTGAAAAGGTAAAAGTTTGCTAGACAAGGAAAAAGAGGTACTTGGGAGAGGCAGTCCTGCAGGCTGCTCAGAGCACACTGGTGCTGCCTAGGTACACCCACCAGGATGGAGTCCAATCTGCAATATCTTCACAGGTCCTATTCCCAGGTGGACTTTCTTAGCTTTTTCTGGGTGACCTTCTCTGTCCTATGACTGTGATTCCCTGCCAGCTGGCTCCAGAGGCCCCCAAGTCCACACCCTTTCCCACTTACTGCCCTGCTGCTTGGGGTCTCAGGCCAGCCTCAAGGCCTTCCCAACTTCTCCAGGTTCCATTTCCACAGGGGGCCAATGGCTATTCTGATCCTCATCAGAAAGTCTTAAAGCATGTCCTCTTTCTTCTTCTTTTTCTCCTTCTTCTTCTTCTCCTCCTCCTCCTCTGCCTCCTCCTCCTCCTTCTTCTTTTTCTTCTCCTTTCTTCTATTAGATTATAAATGCTTCAGAACACAGATTATGCCAGCTCATTTTTTTGATTCCCCCAGAAGAAACCTTGCCCTTGATAATGACAAATGAAGGCTGAAGGTCAATAACGAGTTAGTGAGTTGTGCACAGATAGGAAAGTCACAGACTCCTGGTTACTCTTGCTCCCCTTTCCCCTGGGGCAGGTCAGAATTTACATCCCTATGTCAGTGCTTGGGGCATTGGAAAACTGAGAGGCTTAATGGCTCTTCTGGGAAAAAGATCTGCTATGGTCCAAATGTTTATGCCCCTCCCCCAAATTTATATGCTGAAATCCTTACCCCTAAGGTGATGATCTTCTTTGGAGAACGGCTTAGACCATGAAGGTACCTTCATGAATGGTACTAGTGCCCTTATAAAAGAGACTCCAGGGAGGCCCCTCTCCCCTTCTACCATATGAGGACACATAAAAAGCACTCTCTGTGAACAAGAAAGTGGCCTTCAATAGACACTGAATCTATCAGTGCTTTAATCTCAGACTTCCAGCCTCCATAACCATGAGAGTTAAATTCCTGTGGCTTAAGCCACCCTGTCTGGTATTTGTTATAGCAGCCTGGACTAAGATAATATCCACGTTCGTAACCTCAGACCAAACCTTAGAGGCAATTGCAGAAGTAACTGCTCATACCAGTCTACTCTTTCTGAATTACACAAGCAAGATTAATTATGTCTAAGATGCCAAGTTAAATTATTGAACCAAAGCCGCATTTGGAAAGGGAACAACAGGAGAGTTAGGAGGAGATTTTTATTAATTCATCTTACCCTTGAGTTGGTCAGTATTGCATTGCTGTGAGCAAAATCCCTGACAAGAACAACTTAGGAGAGACTGAGTTTATCTGGGCTCACAATTTCAGAGGACTTGGTCCTTGGTTGACCAGATCCACTGCTCCTGGCCTGTGGTCAAGCTGCACATCATGGCAGAAGGGTATGTCAGAAGAAAGCTGGTCAGCTCATGGCAGCCTGGAAGCAGAGAGAAAGGAAGGAGCCAAGAAGAAGATAAATCTTCCAGGGTGAGTCCCCAGTGACCTACTTGCTCCAGCTAGGACCCACCTGCCATGAGTCCATTCAGCCATCAATATGTTAATCCACTCACGAGGTCAAAGCCTTCATGATCCAAGCACTTCTCCAAAGTCCCACCTCTAAATACATGAGGCTTTGGGGAACCAAAGCCCATAAGATCCCTAATTAGAAAATGACCTCCTTGCTAGGGTCCCTCATCACACAACCATCCCCTCCTCTTTCCTTCTTGCCATCTAATCCTGCGCAAATCCAAACCCTAACCGCAGACTAGTGAGCTTCTCTAAAGTGTGGTTCCTGGAAACCGTGTGCTGCTTCTCTGTGGCATGCATCACAATCACAATCCAAGAATTTACTAGCTCTGTGAACAGAGTTCTTCCATGTACTCCTCGGAGAACACTCTGGATTGCAGCTGTGTATCCAGCATCAAACACAGCATCCTCCACTTAACTTGATGAATAGATGAATATCAAATCCAAAACATATAGAAAGCCTGCTGAGCTTTTCTTCTGAACACCACAAATGAAGTGGGAATGGATTGCTATGTAGCCACAGACACCTGACTAGTCGGTAGCAAACTCTCCCATCCCTACTCAAAAGATAAACATTCACAGGAACCAGATCCTTCTGGTTGGTGTCCTGATCTAAACATGAACAGAAATCACCTTCCTCTCCCATCCTGAATCTCGAAGACTCCTTTCTCAAGTTAAACAATCTTTTAAAAGCCAGGTATGCCTATGTTAGATAGAAAATAATAGAAAAACTCAGCCTCTCACATTGCTGGCCTTCAATCATCAAGCAAGGCTAAAATGAAGCTGTGGAGGTTCTTGATGGGAGGCACACCCACAGGATGGGTGCCAGGGGTACATCTGTAACGTCCTCACCCTACCACACCTATCACTCGGAGAGCAGAGGCTGCTCTGCAGCTCTCTGGTGACAAGCAGCATCCCTACATCCTGGCCAGTCTCAGCTATGCAAGCTGAGTGAGTTCTGGAGATCAAATACACAACAAAAGAATATGGTTAGCAACATTGGAAGGTTGCCAAGATCCGAAGGAGTCTCACCATGAAAAAATCCAAGTCACCTTTGGAAATGGTGGAAATGTTAGCTGACTGGGCTGCCATGAATATTTCGAGTTGCACACCTTAAATATGTAAAGCTTTTATTTGTCACTTATACATCAATAAAACTGGGAAAAATAAAATACTAAAAATGTCTAAAAGATACTTTAAGCCTTAGATGCTTCTACAATTTACATATAGGTGGCCTGAGAACAGGAATCGTATCTGGTTATTTTGTATTATTTATTGCCAAACAATATACTACCTAACATGCACTATGTGCCTCAATTCAGCCAAGTAAAAAGAATGACAGAAACAGAGAAAGAGAGACACAGAAGGAAAGGAAGGAAATGAGAGGGAAAAAGAATGGAGGGAAGGAGAGGGAAAAGAGAAAGGAAAATCAAATCCCAGGAAACCAAATATACACTGCTCAGAAAGTGTTGTACTTACAGAACATTAAGGTAACATCTGATAAAACTGGGGAATTTTCCAGGCTGTATTTCCTGTTAGTGTTTTGAATTTTTTTAGAACTCAGAAATAACTAGATAATTTTATGTTTAGTAACTTAGTATCACAATTCCTTCTAACAAAAAAAGACTTTCTTCACTTTCCAATGGTTTTTAAATTGAGCTAGTATATAATGTCATCTTTAAATACTTCCATCCTAAAAATGTAACTCTCACTTGAAAATAAAGCAGAAAAATAGGACATTATATACAGACATTTATTAAAAAGGTTTTATAAATTGGTTGTAAAAAGTCTTTTGCCCCAGAAATGTTTCATACAGTAAATATATATATATATGTGTGTGTGTATATATGAGACATATATATATATATATATATGAGACATATATATATGTATATATATGAGACATATATATATACAAATATATATATATGAGACATATATATGTATATGAGACATATATATATGAGACATATATATATATATATACATATAGTAATAATCTTTTAACCTGCAGTACACATTTTCTCTCTGAAAAATACCAGTTCTGCTACCACTATTGATTTTATTTGCTTTTATTTTGTGGTAGTAGTTTATTGTTACTGAATTAAAAAAGCAAGCTCTTCTTATGTGTGAGGTTGTTTTATAAGTCTAACTTTAGCATGCACATATTTCTGCAAGATTTAAGTTGCTCTCCGTCATTCCTTTTCTGTTGAGTGAAGCCACATTGGAAGCCTAAGCCTTGGAATTCTGCAACAGCCAAGGACAGAGTGGGGCTCACATGACTTTCTATCCAGAGATAGAGCCCAGCCCCTCCAAGCCCTCAAGCTGCTATTGTCTGTTCATGAATAGTAAACACAACAGCAGTTTAACACAAAAGATATCGGAATTACAGAATCTTTTGGGGTCACCAATTAGGCCAGTCTGGTCACCTGATGGAAAGAAAAGCACAACACCAGGAAAATCAGCTGCTCTGCTTGCGTCAATGAGATGGCAGAACTTTCTCATCAGCCAGACCATCAGAACAATGGAGCCCTGAGCATGTGCTGCAGACCTGAGGAGCTGTTACCCACACATTCTGCTCCGTGAATAGTATCAACACATCTATTGGAAGGAAGGGGAATTTGTGGGCCATTCCAAGGATTAGGTGAGCAAGGATGCATTGAGATGGGATGCTGAGAATTAAACAATTTACCATGGAAAGTTTGCC
Organism: Graphiurus murinus; assembly: GCA_004027655.1. NCBI lineage: Eukaryota > Metazoa > Chordata > Mammalia > Rodentia > Gliridae > Graphiurus > Graphiurus murinus. The sequence goes on from PVLC010013802.1 coordinate 32,160, forward strand.
AACGAAAGCCAATCCTTGGTTGGAAAAGTACCAAGACGATCAGCTACCTGGCCAGAATTAGAGAGGGCAGTGGTTAACAGTTGAGGCAGAGGAAGACTCTGGGACGGAGGAAAGGAGACAAAAATATTACCTTCAGAGAGATGGCTGCGCCCACGAGGAGATGAGGTGTAAGACAGAAGGGAGCAGGAGAGTGATTTTAATGTCAAGGGCAAAGACACAAGAAAGTCCTAATTATGCATAAAGGGTTGAAAGGGGATTCAGTCATTAATCTGTTCACTCATTCACTCAACAAATCTACACAAACCATAGAGATGAGCCAAAATGTCCTACTTTATTGGACAATGAGAATGGGGAGCAGCATGGAGTGATTCCAGTGGACAGGATGTTATAGTACAGATGTAGTCTACAATCCAGAGGATGCTCCAACCTCTCGGCCATTGGTTCCCTGAACTTGGGCTCAGTGGTCCCACACTGTTAGCTTTTACAATTATACATTTATAAATTTATAGCTCAGTATAGACACTGCCCTATATACATTCAGCCCCCTGCCATAAGCTAAACAATGTGACAACCCCATCCCTCAAAGAGCGCAACCTAATAAGGAAAGGACAACCGAAACGATGTTTACAACACAGGGGACCGCTTGCCCTGATAGAGGTATGCAGAGGATGAAGCGGGTCATTTTAGGATGAGCAATGTGGGGTAAGGAGGAGTTTGGTGAAAGCATCAAATCCATTTGCATGTCACTCAGGTCTATTGAATTGCAATGCAAAAGTGAGTGTGGCTCAACCCAGGTCTATTGCAATTCCAGGCTCATCCTGAGGTCATTTGCTTCAAGTACTTTCAAACAACGAGAAGAAATGTTGCTCTTCAGAATGCATCCTATTTGTCGGGATAAGCACTTATCCTCCGGGTTTGGAGTTTTTACGACTCCAGTGATATTTTCAGGGCACAAAAGCTAATCACTGACCATGCCCAGGAGAGGGAGTGAAGAAAGCCCATTTTGTTCCTAAGAGGAAGAAAGAGAAAGACCAGAGTGTGGCCACCAGGACACAGGGAGCAGGCAGCGTGTGCTGACTTATTTCTTGGATGCCAGGACTTTTCAAGTCGTCTTCTACAATAGGGTAAGAGTGGATTCCTATAGAGACAAAGCTGGGGTGCTGTTGGTGAGGAGGGAGTAGAGGGGTATAGGGAAGGAGATGAATCCTGGGCCCCTCACCAGCTCCTGGCACATTCTCAGTAGCCTCATTTGCTCTGAGGGTGGATTCAGGGCCCTGCTGGCATCAGGGAAACATCCTTTGTGTGTGTTGGAGTATGATTCTCAATAATGCAGAGAGTTCCATAAGGAACTTCCGAACCCCAGGTAGGAAGAATCCCACCTCTGAACAGACCCAGTGTGGGAACCATGATGTTTCACTCCTCTGGAGTCCACAGTATGACCACATGCTATGCCAGAATCTTCTAGGCAGCTTAAAGAGTACCCGCAGTTGGACCCCACCTTCAGGTGCTGTGGTTCAGCAGCTCTTGAGTGGGACTTGTGAATTGGGGCGCTTAAAAAACAGTACATAAGCCGGACACAGTGGCACACACCTGTAACCCCAGTACTTAGGAGGCTAAGACAGGAACATCACAGGTTCGAGGCCAGCCCCACAACTTAGCAAGATTCTCAGCAATTTAGGAAAACCCTGTTTCAAAACTGAACCCTCTTGGAGGGTTCAATCTCCAGTATGCGCACACACACATACACGCACACATAAACTGGTGCATAGCCACAACCAAGGCTAGTGTTCAACACATTTAAATAAGAACTCTTTCATGCTAATTATATTTCCCATGTATTAGGAAAAGGACAAGGAACATGGCTTGCCAGCATAAAGAGAAAGCTTTAATGCAAACCTGGGAGGGACCCTCTCTAGCCAAATAGACAGAATCCCTCGTACAGTCTAGGGAGGACATTTTTATGTATTTGGGGGAGGGGGAAGGTGAGGGTCAGTTCATGGAGGACCTAATTGAGGACTAGCATAGTTAGGTGTTGATTGGGTAAAACTGGTGCAGTTTCCAACTCTTCCTTAGCATGTCAGATGATCGGGTCATTCCCTGGTAGTTGGATCAGTGTCAAGAGATATGGCTTCCTCACTTGCTCTGTCTTCTATCAGGGGTGGCCAGATGGTTGTCTTTGCTGGGGTGTTTTTTTTCCTTATTCTTTCAGTTATTTGAGTAAAGTTCCTTCACCATAATATTGCAAAATGCTGATAAGGCATTTCTAAAATGCCTTAGGAAATTGACTGTGAATTCATGCGAAGTAGTATTTTGAGAAAAATGGAGGACATTTCTGAGAGCCAGCCAGCACTTTTACTACTGTACTTCTGTGTGTCAATTTCTTGTTGGCTGCTAGAAGTCCAAGGGAGTTCTTAGGGCTCAGCACTTCCTTCCTTTCCCCACTGTAACCACCTCCAGAGGGCCAGGTGTCCTGCTGTGGGCTCAGTGTGAATATTCCCTACATGTGCTGCCCACAAGGTCCTAAGGAACTCAAGCTTCAGGCAGGACTGAGTGGGTGGCAAAGGACAGGGGTTTGGTTCTGCATATTTAAATCAGCATTGGACAGCTCCTAAGCTGTGGTGGGCACTGGGCACTGGGCACTGGGCACTGGGATCAGTGTTGTGTGGGCAGCACAGGAAGCCCTGCAGAGTGCTAGAAGAACAAGGACTATCTCAGCAGCAAGGATCTGTCAGCTCTGGGATCACCTGTTCTGTGAACCTACATCGCTGTCCCTTCCCGATACACTTTCTGCACCTATAATATGGTAATAATATCACAAGGCGCCAGCCTCCTCACAAGCTAATATGAGGATCAAATGTGTTACTATTAGATGTAGAATGGACTTGAAAAGGTTTAAAGATGTAAGTTGATGTCCCATCACCTTGAAGACCATCAGGTAGACCATTACCTTTGATCACATCAGCCCTTGAGAGTAAATACTTTCTGAAGGAACCCTGAACTTGGCAAAGACCAAGAAATGTCTCAGGGCCAGTGACTGGAAGTAAATTAGTAAGGACTGACACCTTTGGGCACACATACAAAAATGTATGTATGCACACACACCATATACACACATGTAAAGCAAATTATTTTGCAAAATTTCAGCAATTATCTTATATTGAAAGAATTTCCTTGGATTCTTTTTACAGGAAAAAAAAAGTGGATTTTTTTTCCTCTCAAAAGTAAGCTGTTGGTCTTGCCTTGTAATTTACACTAGCTTGCCAAGTTAAAAACAACTTCTTGAAAAGTTAATGAACACTAATTAGAAAACTCTTCAAAACATTTAAATGACAATTGAGCGTAAATCTTTCATGCAAAATAAGTATTTTAAAAATGAAAAAAGACTAAATTATTGGCCGGCAGAGGCCTGTTTGGGTTTGCTTGTCTGTGACAAGTCAGTAGCACATGTGTTTGCTGGACCTTTGCTAACTCATTCTTCAATTTCTGAGCAAGATGTGAAACTTCCCATGTGGAACGTAATACCAAAAAGACAGACAGGTTTGTTCATATTTGTCTCATTGTCCAACGGGTCCCAAATGGCTCCCAGGTCCGTATATAAAACTGAAGTGCAGGTGGGCAAGACGTGCAACTTCTTCACGTGTGTGTTCAGTATTTCTCATGTCCTTACAATGGACTGCTTGGAATTCCACTGCTGAGATCTCACCTCTTAACCTGCATGGCAGAAGAGAATTTAAGGAAATTTCCACAAATTCCAATGCTGGCCTGTCCCCAGATATCAAGGTCAGTGCTAGTACCTCAATCACCAACCCCACCAAGCTCCCCAGCTCTTGCTGATCCCGTAGGTCTAGACTGCACCTTCTCAGATCTATTCAAGGGGAGGCCATGTGCTAGGTTAATCTGTCTCCTTTTTCTAAGATGTCTTTCCCCACCATTCCCTTCAGATGGTTTTTTCCCTGTTTGAGTGTGAATCCTCTCCTGTGACGCAGAGCTGAGGGCTCTCTGCTCTTTGACCTTTGCACACCTTAGGAATGCCCACCATTAGGACAGTGTGTGCTTTAATCCAGTAATTCTGGATTCTGGAACTGTGGCATGCACATTTTTGTGGCTCTAACATAAGACTGCATAGAGTGTGTTGCAAAATAAAATAAAATAAATGCAAAGGAAAAAAGAAAAGCCAGCTGGAAATGTTCAGAACAAAGCAGAAGGAAGTTCCAGGTCAGAGAGGCAGGCAGGGGAGTGGGGTCAGAGTCAGGAGGGGCAAGCCCCTGGTCACAGTGCAGGTCAAGGTCCACAGAGCTGGAATTCAGGAGCAAGAGTTCAGGCAGCCAGCTGTAGCTCCAAGTCAAATGGCTTCAATGGAAATAGCCTCGTCATCTCTCCTTTTTAAAATGAAGCGTTAGGCAGGCATGGTGGTGTGTGTTTATAATCCCAGTACTTGAGAGGCTGAGACAGGAGGATCCGGGTTAGCAGCCAGCCTCAGCTACTTAGTAAGACTCTCTGCAACTTAGTGAGATCCTGTTTCAAAAATAAAGAACAAAAAAATAGGACTGGAGGTGTAGCTTGGAGATAGAATGCCCGTGGGTTCAATCCCCAATACTGAAAAAAAAAAAAGTGTAACCTTGAATCTTGGGATATAAGGAGCTCTTTCCTGGATGCTAACTGGAACCAGAACTGGAAGAGGTTCATCCAGTGATTAACAGCTATGTTCCCTCAGCAATTCATTCCCCTAGACTTCAGCTTCAAATCTGTCAACTTGGAATAACATGAAGACAACATGATACAGGAAGGTTCCTGGGGAGAAAGTCAGATAAGCCAGTTGTACTGCAGCCTTGATAATACTTCTGGTACCACTCAACAACATCTGGGACCAAAGAAGCCCATCTTCCTCCCAGTGAGAAGAAGGGTGGGGCAATACTTTACAGGTTCCTATCACTGACAGGCCAATGTTAGTTTTATGACAAAGGTGTCCAGCATGGTCCACACCTTGAACCTGAAGAAGACACCAAAGCAAGGGTCTCTCCTCCCTGAGCTCCATCTGGCTAACTGCACAACCTATTTGGGTGTGGCAGCAGGCAGACTAAACATCCATTGGCTGATTTGTCCAGATGTTCTTCCATCATGTGTCCCTGACCAATTGGGAGTCCACTTAATGTGCTCAAAAGTAGATGTTACTGTTTTAGGACATACATGAATCTTTTTTTATTTCACACACCTATATAGATTTTAACCCAGAAAGCTGCATAGAAGAGGACTGTGTCCTCAGACATTGGACTCTGTGGAGTGACAGACAGCACTCTCAGCCCTATGTCCTACACTGGTTCCACAGAGAGCCTGAGTGGCAAGCTTTGGTTTCCAAGGAAAGGGAGAAAGATCCTGCCAGACACTTGTGAAGAACAATCTCAGCCTCGTGAGAAGGGCAGACTAAACCAGCCAGTACAACAGGCTGCATGCACGAGGCCCCTGAGACTGCAGAAATCTGCTCCTACTGCTGCAGGAGAAGAAATTGTGGAAGCTATGTGGAGGTCTCTGCTATGTAATTTAAGTGAAAACAGGTTGCACACTGGTATATATTTCTCCTTCTCAATAATATGAAAATTACTGTCACCTGAGAGAGGTGATCATAATCATGTTTTTTAAATATGCTTTTATTGGTGCATTATTGTCTTACATCATAAGTAAATTATGTTGACGGTGACATACATGCACACAGCACTTGGTGCCTCCCCTTCACCACCGCCTCCCCATCTCTCCCCTTCCTCATACAGAGTAGTGAGATTGACATTGGTATTTTCACATATGTACACATAGCCAATGATAGTAATTCCTTCAATGAACCTTACTCTTCCCCCGACCCTTCCCTTAGACCATCTCCCTGGCTCCACTGAGGTTTCTCCTCCATTATCTGGAGTCCCTCTGGTATCCCAGTTACTCCCTAGCTTTCACATATTAGAGAACACATATGTTCCTTCACTTTCTGTGACTGGCTAATCTCACTTAACATAATGTTCTCCAGATCCTTCCATTTTCATGCAAATGACATAATTTTGTTCTTCTTTATTACTGAGTAGAATTCCGTTGTGTGTGTATCCCATAATTTTGTAATCCATTCATCTGTTGATGGACACCTGGGTTGGTTCCATAATTTGACTATTGTGAATTGTGCTGCTATGAATATTGGTATGCATATATTACTGTAGTTCTCTGGTTTCAATACCTTTGAAAAGATGCCCAGGAGTGGTACAGCTGGGTCATATGGTGGATTCATCCCCAGTTTTCTGAGGAATCTGCACACTGATCTCCATAGCAGCTGAACTGATTTGCAATCCCACCAACAGTGTAGAAGAGCTCCAATTTCCCCACATCCTTGCCAACATTTATTGTTTTTTGACTTCTTGATGATTGCCATTCTGACTGGGGTTAGATGGAATCTTAGTGTAGTTTTGATTTGCATCTCCCTGATTACTAATAATGTTGAACATTTTCCAATTTATTTATTAGCCATTTTTATCACTTCTTTTGTGAAGTGATAGTAATTCAATTCAATTACCCATTTTTTGATTGGGTTATTTGGGGTTTTTTTAGTGTAGAATCTTTTAAGTTCTTGTATATTCTAGATATTAGTCCTCTGTCAGAGGGATAGCTGACAAAGCTCTCCTCTCATTCTGTAGGCTTTCTATTTAGACTCTTGATGGTTTCCTTTGATGAGCAGAAACTTTTTAATTTAATGCCATCCCATTTATTAATTGTTGTTTTAATTTCCTGAACTTTAGGGGTCTTGTTGAGGAATTTTCTACTTGTGCCTATATGCTAGAGTGTTGTGCCTATGCTCTCTTCTAGTAGCTTCAAAATCTCTGGTCTAAATTCCAGGTCTATAATCTGTCAATTTCTTCCATGTTTTCCAGTTTATTGGAATAAAAACTTTCAAAATAATTTGATGAACCCCTGGATTTCCCCACTGTCTGTAGTGATGTCTCCTTTTTCATTTCTGATTTTAATAACTTAGGTTGATTCTCTCTTTCTTTTGGTTAGGTTAGCTAGGGGCTTGTCAATCTTATTATTATTTTCAAAGAACCAGTCCTTTGTTTTGTTGATCCTTTGGGGGTTTTTTTGTTTTTTTGTTTTTAATTTTTTTATTGTAGTAATTCGTGCAATATAGCATACATCTTTGTTAAGTACAAGTTGTTAACAACATATTTGCACACAATTCTCATTTGACCCCTTCCCCAATTCCCACCCCATTCTCTCTCCCTCCCTCCCCCTCAGGTTCAGTTCAGTGAGTGACCTTGATATGGTTGTGTAAACACATCATGTGCCTTAGTGTGTCCCTCTGCCCCATGCATCCACTACAATTAAATCAACTTCTTTGCTTATCAAGGATCTCTCCTTTTCATCTGGAGACCCTCCTATGCCCCATCTTCTCCCTAGCATCCGCATATTAGGGAGAACATATGCTTCTTTACTCTTTGTGACTGACTAATCTCACTTAACATAATGTTTTCCAGTTGCATCCATTTCCCTGCAAAGAACATGATTTTTTCTTCTTTATGGCTGAATAAAATTCAATTGTGTACATATCCCATAGTTTTGTAATCCATTCATCTGTGGATGGACCTCTTGGCTGCTTCCATAGTTTGGCTATTGTGAATTGAGCCGCTATAAACATAGATACACATGCATCAGTCTGATAGTTTGGTTTCCATTCTTTTGGGTATATACCCAGTAGTGGTATTGCTGGGTCATATGGTAGGTTCACTCCCATTCATCTGAGGATCCTCCATACTGTTTTCCACAGTGGTTGCACAAGTTTGCAATCCCACCAACAATGTATTAGGGTTCCCACATCTCCACACCCTCGCCAGCAGGTGTTGTTGTTCGTGTTTTTTATGATTGCCATTCTGACTGGAGTTAGGTGAAATCTCAGGGTAGTTTTGATTTGCATCTCCCTGATTGCCAATGATGTGGAACATTTCCTCATATATTTATTGGTCATTTGTATTTCTTCTTTTGTGAAGTGTCTGTTTAGATCCTTTGCCCATTTTTGATTGGGTTATTTGCTTTCTTAGTTGCGATTTTCTTGAGTTCTTTGTATATCCTAGATATTAGACCTCTATCTGAAGTGTAACTGGCAAAAAATTTCTCCCACTCTGTGTGCTCTCTGTTGAGGTTCTTGATAGTTTCCTTTGCTGTGCAGAAGCTCTTCAGTTTAATGTAATCCCATGTATTGAGCTTCCTTTAAGCTGCTTGTATTTTGGGGGTCTTGTTGAGAAAGTTTTTACCTGTGCCTATATGTTCAATTGTTGGTCCTATGCCCTCTTCAAGTAGCTGCAATGTCTCTGGTCTGACTTCCAGATCCTTGATCCACCTGGAGTTGACTCTTGTGCAGGGTGAGAAAGTGGGGTTTATTTCCAGTTTCCTGCATATGGTTAACCAGTTTTGCCAACACCATTTGTTAAAGAGGCTATCTTTTTTCCAGTGTATACTTTTGGCTCCTTTGTCAAAAATCAGTTGACTGTAAGTCTGTGGGTCTGTTTCTGAGTCTTCTATTCTGCTCCATTGGTCTATGT
>PVLC010013803.1:8302-28505 GCA_004027655.1 Graphiurus murinus
CGCTTGTAATCCCAGCATTCGGGAGGCTGAGACCGGAGGATCCGGGTTCGCGGCCAGCCTCAGCTACCTAGTGAGGCACTCCGCAACTTAGTGAGACTCGGTTTCAAAATAAAGAATAAAAAATGGGGCTGGGGGTATAGCTCGGAGGTAGAATGCCCCTGAGTTCAATCCCCAGTACCACCAAAAAAAACCAAAAAAACAAAAAAAAAAAGAAAAGAAAGTCAATGACCAAGTTCTTATATCACTGACCCACCACTAACCCAGAAACCAACACAATTGTGTGTGTGTGTGTGTGTGTGTGTGTGTGTGTGTGTGTGTTATTGGAGATTAACCCTGGGGGCATTCTACCTCTGAAATACACCCCCAGTCCTATTTCTTAATTTTAATTTTTGTGGTACTGGGGGTTAGCCTCTGAGCTACACCTCAGTCCTATTTTTTATTCTTTATTTTAAACAGGGTCTTACTAAGTTGGGGAGGGCCTCACTAAGTAGCTGAGGCTGGCCTTGAACCCGGATCCTCTAGTCTCAGCTTCCCAAGTACTGGGATTACAAGCATGCTCCACTACGCCTGGCTCCTATTTTATTTTATTTATTTATTTTTGGAACAGAATCTCACTAAGTTGCAAGGTTGGCTTCGAATCTGCGATCCTCCTGTCTCAGCCTTCCAAGTACTGGAATTATAGGCGCGCACCACCGCGCCCAGCTGAGACCACCACATTTGCTTGTGCCTGGCCCCCAAGTGGGACCAGACAGGGTCCCTGCCACCCTGGGCTTGTAATCTAGATGGAGAGAGAGAAGCCCAAAATACATGACACAGTTACAGAATCTGATGGAATGTAATAAAGTGCTAAATTGTGTGGTGCAGACAATTAGAGAAGAAGACAGTATATAATAAAGTGCTAATTGTGCGGTGCAGACAATAAGTATAATAGGAGTTGAGTGCAGGGACGGGTGAGTGGGCTGTAGGCTTCAGCGAAGCTTCTCCGAGTGTCAGCGCCGCCCTGCGCAGCCAGGGCACGATGGGAGACAAATATGCAACAGAAGATGGATTAAGGGCAGGATAATGGTGGGGCACCAGCGCAGTGCCTCTCAGGGATGAGGACAGGAGGAGAAAGAGTCTTTGAGAGGCAGCCTTCACCATCAAAAAGGCCACAAAGAGAAAAACCTTTCTGCTCGTTGTTAGGTTATGGGAAATAAAACTTAAAATCAGATTTTATTTATTTATATTGGTACTGGGGATTGAACCCACAGGCTTTTTACCTCTGAGATATACCCCCAGCCCTATGTTATTTTATTTTTTTTTGCAGTACTGGGGATTGAACTCAGGGGCATTCTACCTCCGAGCTATACCCCCAGCCCCATATTTTATTCTTTATTTTGAAACCGAGTCTCACTAAGTTGTGGAGTGCCTCACTAGGTAGCTGAGGCTGGCTGCGAACCCAGATCCTCTGGTCTCAGCCTCCCGAATGCTGGGATTACAAGCGTGCGCCACCACACCCCGTCCTATTTATTTTTAATATTTATTTATTTATTTATTCATTTTGTAGTACTGGGGATTAAACCCAGGGGCATTCTACCTCTGAGCTACACCCCCAGCCCGATATTTTTATTCTTTATTTTGAAACAGGGTCTCACTAAGTTGCAGAGGGCCTCACTAAGTAGCTCAGGCTGGCCGCGAACCTGGATCCTCCTGTCTCAGCCTCCCAAGTACTGGGATTACAAGCGTGCGCCACCACGCCCAGCAGTATAAGTTTTGACTTCTCTGTGTTGTGTGCAATTTCCAAATGTTTTCCATGTCTCACAATTTACTTTGTGATAGAACATGTATTAAAATCCTTCAGTTCTCTGATGTCATTTGTTTTGCAAGTACAAGTGGTGATAATTTGAACTTTTATCCAGTGAGTTTTCTTAGAGCGGGGTAGACCTGTCCTAGAGAGATGAGACTAGATCAAGAGGAGGAGATGGGCTAGAACCAAAGGTCTCATGGGACCAGAACTCAGTGTCTAGTCCAAGAAAGTAGTCAGAAACATGATCCTGCTTTCTTTGGAATTAGAAATCACTCCTATCAGCGGAATGTCTGCCTTCTTTTCTTCAACTCACATCCCTGTAGGAGCTATTTGGTTGGAAGGAATGTATACTCTAAGACTTATACAACGTGACTTTTTAGCAGCAGAGCGTGCTAGAGGGGGTGGGAAGGCCTGGGCAGGGACAGATTTTTAAGACTTCTAGAATACTAAAAAAACAAAACAAAACAACAACAACAACCTAGATGTTCCAAAACAGAGTTCCAAAAATTGTGACGTATTTTAAATGTCCTGAACAAATGGATGCCTTTAACACAGAGAATATAAGAACAGCAAGTACTGCTTGGTTCTGAGATTGTGTGAGGGCCTGAATGTGAACGTGGGGTCCAGGCCAAATCGGGCCCCGTGTGGAGACCACGTGGAGGATGTGGAATTATGGGGGGGGGGTATCAGAATGTATATGGGCAGGACTTTGGAATTTTTGCTCCAGGGGCTTTTCCATGTCTAAAGGGAGAACAGAATAGTCTTCTTCTGTTCTGAGAACTTTATCTAGAACTGCCTTGAAAAGGGCCTTTCTCTGAAACATTCCAATATGAAACCACATTATTTTCTCATCCTGTGACTCGGTGTCTTCCATTTCCTCGATTTTTGACTACTTTAAGCTCTTAAAATAGACACGTTTCAACTCCTTTTAGTTGGCAATTTTCTATTTTAACCTCTCCATCTAGCTTCTCATCTTTCATTTGGCCCAGTGAAAATAAAAAGCAGCAAGTTGGAATTTTACCTTCTTTCCCACATCCAAATAATATAGAGGAAATCCTTGGACACCCAAGGCTTTCTGTTTCTTTTGTGTGTGTGTGTGTGTGTGTGTGTGTGTGTGTGTGTGTGTGTGTTGCTTTGTGGTTCTGGGTATTCTACTCTAAGCTACATCCCAGACCTATTCTATCTTTTATTTTGAAACAGCATTGCACTAATTTGCTGAGGGCCTCACTAAATTGCTGAGGCTAGTCTCAAACCTGCAATCCTCCCATCTCAGCCTCCCAAGTACTAGGATTACAGGCGTGCACCACTACGCCTGGCAATACTCAGGTTTTGAGGTCAAACTTTAGGTAACACTGGAGTCTGCTTGTCATTCTTTGAAGAATTCATCCTGTAGAAAGCTTCCTTTTGGAGCCGGGTGTGGTGGCGCATGCTTGTAATCCCAGCATTCGGGAGGCTGAGACCGGAGGATCCGGGTTCGCGGCCAGCCTCAGCTACCTAGTGAGGCACTCTGCAACTTAGTGAGACCCAGTTTCAAAATAAAGAATAAAAAATAGGGCTGGGTGGGGGTATAGCTCAGAGGTAGAATGCCTCTGAGTTCAATCCCCAGTACTGCAAAAAAAAAAAAAAAAAAAAAAAAAGAAAGAAAGCTTCCTTTTGCTGAGATGGGCAGCATCCCTGGAGGATGCTTATGGACCTTCCCTTGTCCTCCCATTAATTTGGGTGAGGGACCCCTTGTAGGCTCCAGTTTTCCTCATCAGATGGCATAGTAGAGTGCTCATCTGGAGAATAAGGGGCATGTAGGGGCTCATGAAGGTACTTTTGACAACGTGGTAGACTAGCCGACAAGGACAAGTCCTTCCTCCCGCTCTACCATCACAAGGGAAGTCTAGATAAAATGTGGAAGCAACAGAAAACATTTATATCCGACTAGTATTGAAAAAGCTAGGGGACCATTCTTGTTCTCAATGTGAAAAGGGAGCTCCTAGTTGAGTAACTATGGCTGGTGTTGCTGGACCCGCAGATGCAGACACATCCGGAGTCAAGTTGTTCCTGCAGGGACAGGACCTACAGCCTCAGGCCAAGGGAAGGCAGGGCGCCGTGAATAGGGTTGTCAGTTGTCAGAGTTAGCAAGGGCATTAATCCTCTTCCTGAAGGCTCTCTACCTCACATTATAAGTTGTAATGTCAACATACAAATTTGGGGTAGGGGGACAGGACATAAACATTCAGTGTAAAAGGATGCTCCGTTAAATCTAAATGTCACGTAAATGGCAAAACTCTTTTTAGTATAAGTATGTCCAACAAGTTAAATGGGACACAATGATACTAAGAAATTATTTTATTTTCATTTGATGTTGAAATTCCTTCCTTCCTTCCTTCCTTCCTTCCTTCCTTCCTTCCTTCCTTCCTTCCTTCCCTTCCTCCCTCCCTCTCTGTCTCTGTATGTCTGTCTCTCTCTGGATTGAACTCAGAGGCATTCTACCTCCAAGCTACACCACCCGCCCAGCCAGACTTTTATTTCTTATTTGGAAATAGAGTCTTACTAGGTTGTTGAGAGAATTGCTAAATTGCAGAGTTTGGGTTTGAACTTGCAAACCTCCTGTCTCAGCTTCCCAAGAACTGGGATTACTCGTCTGGTTCAAAGTTGAAATTTAACTGAGTATCCTGTGTCTTATCTGGCCATTCTAACTGGAGCCCAGCAGGGGTGCTCCATCCATGAAGAAGGGGCTAGAGAAAAGCCGGACAATTGGAAGGAGGCAGGAAGGAGCGTGAGCCGTTGGGGGCTGTGTGTGGTTGGGGAAATGTAGGCATCCCCTAGGACTTACCATGAGTAGATGTAGGATTGACATTTATACTATGCATGCGATACAGAAGCCAACCTGAGAAATACCATAAAAGCTGGTCCAAGGCCAGGTGTGGTGGTATACACCTGTAATCCTGGTACTTGGGAAGCTGAGACAGGAGAATAGCAGGTTCGAGGACAGCCTCAACAATGTAGTGAGACTCTCACCAACCTAGCGAGACTCTGTTTCAAAACAAAAAATAAAAAAAGGACTGGGGGTGTAGCTCAGGGATAGAATGACTCTGGGTTCAATTTGGAGTATCACACACACACACACACACACACACACACACACACACACACACACGCTTTGAACCCTTAGAACCAGACGCAAACTGTTGCGTTGGGATATTTCTACAACTTAAACACACAGTTATCTGTTGGAATAACCTGCGCTGCTAAAGCTGAACTCTTAATAAAAAATTACAAAGCAAATGAGTAAATTAATTACCCTGAAGGAGAACTTGAAGATCAGAAACAGGAAAATTAGCTATGCAGGGCTATAAGATAGGTATTGCTTTAGCCTGCTTGTGGTTGCAATAACAAAATATCATAGGCTGGGTGGTTTATGAACAATAGAAATTTATTTCTCATAGTTCTGGAAGCTGGGGAATCCAAGAGCAAGGCGCTGGTAGATTTGGAACTGGGTAAGGGAGTGCTTGCGGGTTTATACACAGCCACCTTCTCACTGTGTTGTCACAGGGTGGAAGGGGAGGGAGCTCTCCAGGGTCTCTTTATAAGGATTAATCTCATCCATGAGGGCCTTCAGTAATCCCGTTCCTCAAGACCTGTGTTTCACACTGGGGGTTGTGATATCAGCATATGAATTTGAAGGGGCACGATATAAACATTCAGTGTAATGCAAACTTTTTTTTTTTTTTTTTTTTGGTACTGGGGATTGAACCCAGAGGCATTCTACCTCCAAGCTACATCACCAGCCTGATTTTATTCCTTATTTGGAAACAGGGTCTCACTAGGTTGCTGAAAGCCTCATGAAGTTGCCAGAGGGTGGATTTGAACTTGTGATCCTCCTGTCTCAGCCTCCCAAGTACTGGGATTACAAATGTGGGTCACCACGCCCAGCTTGCAAGCATGTTTTAAATGTCAGAGACAGCCAGGCATGGTGGCGCATGCTTGTAATACCAGTACTTGGGAGGCTGAGACAGGAAGATTGCAGATTCAAAGCCAGCCTTGTCAACAAAGCAAGGCTCCCAGAAACCTAGTGAGACCCTGTTTCCAAATAAGAAATAAAATCAGGCTGGGGGTGTAGCTTGGAGGTAGAAAAAAAAATTTGTCAGAGACCTTTTTTAAACCTGGTCTTATGAAAAAGACCAGGTTTATGTGAAAAAGAGCCGGATCGAAATGGTAGACATGAAAAACATATTTGTTGGGATGAGGAACTTGAAAGGAAATTCATTTTAGACTGCATGTCAGACATCCGAAGAAAACAAGTGAATTGGATGGAAGAACTGATTACCCAGAATGAACTGATTATACAGAGAAACGATGGGAGAGGAAAATAGGAACATGAATGGGGGAGATGCAAGTTCAGATGAGAAGGTCACTCGTGAGCGCACACACACACACACACACACACACACACACACACACGAAGACATAGGAGATGGGAGAGTAGTGAGAACAGAGGTACAATTATTTAGATGTTACAGAAGTTGCTGAAAACAAACAAACAAACAAACTTTTTTTTTTTTTTTTTTTTTTTTGTACTGAGGATTGAACCCAGGGTTATTCTACCTTCAAGCTATACCCCTAGCCTGATTTTATTTCTTATTAGGAAATAGGGTCTGGCCAAGTAGCCGAGACTGGCCTCAAACCTGGGATCCTCCTGTCTCAGCCTCCCAAGTACTGGGATTATAGGTGTGCACCACTATGTCCAGAAAGATACAAATTTATTCCTCTCCCGGGTGACAGTCCAGATGTGGAGGGCTGCTGGGCGGCTCTGTTGTTCTCAATCTGTGACTTCAGCTCCTGCTCTCAGGCCTGTGTCCCTGGCAGGGGGGAGGAGGAGGAAGAGTGCGAGGGAGAGGGCGCTGCGCATGCTCATTTCTTTTTTTTTTTTTTTGCGGTACTGGGGATTGAACTCAGGGGTATTCTACCTCCAAGCTATACCCCCAGCCCTATTTTTTATTCTTTATTTTGAAACCGAGTCTCACTAAGTTGCAGAGTGCCTCACTAGGTAGCTGAGGCTGCTGCAAACCTGGATCCTCCGGTCTCAGCCTCCCAAATGCTACTCATTTCTTTTTAAAGGCATCAGTTTCCACATCTGAGTCAGAGTTCTTGGTTCCAAACAACAGAAGCTGGTTCTTCTTGAATAAATTGAAAGGCATTTTATTAAACAAACAAACAAACAAACAAACAACTGTTGGGTGTGGATCATGGAACTATTGAGTGGATTGGAAAACTGGCTTGGGGATAAACCTGGAAGAGCAATACACCAAACCAAACCAAACCAAACCACAGATCTAATGGAAGACCTCTACTGCCACCAGCTGCAACTTCTGTGTCACAAATACCCCACTGCAATCCCTAAGAAAGAGCCACTACAAAAATCCAGACACCCCTGCCTCCCTGTCAGCGGCAAAGATGAAAGGTCTATGTGGAGCCTCTTTCCTTCTGAATCCGAATCTCATGATGGAATGATGATGTCCTCAACTGACAGCAATGAAGTCATGTGCCTGAATCCTAGCTCCAAGAGAGGCTCACAATTTGCATTCTGCCTCTTATGTTGGAATGGCAATGACTCATGAGTTGGATATCTCCCCAAACAGAGAGGAGACTCAAAAGATGATAGGCTGCCGTGAATAGGCAGATGCCCACAATAATAATAATAATCATTACCATAATATCTACTGCTGGGAATTTAAACTCCCCTCGAGTTTAATTTGGGGGATCTACCCATTTGTGAGTCTTGTTAGGTGGGGGATCTTCATTCCATAGCAGAAGCCAAAAAAAGACTGATTCAGTTGAAATCTTGGCAGCTAACATGAGACATGAGAGCTGAGCCCAGCCAAGCATTGCACGGTGTACTGGGGAATGCTCAGGGGTATTCTACCTCTGCGCTACACCCCCAGCCCTATTTTATCATTATCATTTTAAAAATTTTATTTATTTATTTATTTGGTCCTGGGGATTGAACCCAGAGGCATTCTACCTCCAAGCTGTATTCTCAGCTCAATTTTTTATTTCTTATTTGGAAACAGAGTCTCACTAGGTTGCTGAAAGCCTCGTGAAGTTGCTGAGGCTGGATTTGTATCTGGGATTTTCCTGTTCTCAGCCTCTGAAGTGCTGGGATTACAAGCATGCGCCACCATGCCCGGCTATTATTTTTCCCTTCCCCGTCCTTCCTTCCTTCCTTCCTTCCTTCCTTCCTTCCTTCCTTCCTTCCTTCCTCCCTCCCTCCCTCCCTCCCTCCCTCCCTTCCTTCCTTCCTTCCTTCCTTCCTTTCTTGTGGTACTGGGAATTGAACCCAGAGGCATTCTACCTTCAAGCTATACCCCTGGTCCGATTTTTTTTTTTTTTTTTTTTTTTTTGCGGTACTGGGGATTGAACTCAGGGGCATTCTACCTCCGAGCTATACCCCCAGCCCTATTTTTTATTCTTTATTTTGAAACCGAGTCTCACTAAGTTGCGGAGCGCCTCACTAGGTAGCTGAGGCTGGCCGCGAACCCGGATCCTCCTGTCTCAGCCTCCCGAATGCTGGGATTACAAGCGTGCACCACCACGCCCGTCTCTGGTCCGATTTTATTTCTTATTTGGAAACAGGGTCTCACTAGGTTGATGGGTCTCACTACTTGTTGAGACTGTCCTGGAACCTGCAATCCTCCTGTCTCAGTCTCCCAAGTACTACAAGTACTACTGGGATTACAAATGTGCACTACCATGCCAGGCTGCCTTTTTATTTTGAAAGAGGGTCTTGCTAGGAGAGTCTTGCTAAATTGATGAGACTGGACTCAAACCTGAGATCCTCCTGTCTCATCTTTCCAAGTACTAAGATTACATGCCTGGCTCTCTGATGTTCTTGTCCTGAGCTTTAGGGCTGAAAGGGAGAAGAATGAAGCAGGGGCAGTTTGACAGTCGCTCTAGGGGCAGCAGAATTGATGGCGATGGCATCAGGGTCCAATCTCTAGTAGCAACAATGACACCAGGGTCCAGAGTCCACCAGCTCTTGTTAGGGGGATGAGCATCTCTTCCCAGATCTGCAAATAGGTACACTTTACTAACGAGGGTGTGCACAAGGGTTAAATGAGAATCGCATGCAAGCAAGGCCTCTGGGAACAGCATCCCGCCCACGCACAATCCATTATTCTCTCGCCCATCACAAGCCCGAGCCTGGGGAACTTAGCATAATGTTTGGAGCTTCAGAAGAAACAGAACACTCCATTTAAACTCTAAGAGAACAAATGAAATATGCAAGAAGTAATAGACCATTCATTCGCCTGACCATTGTGTGATGGAAGATTATAAAGGCAACATTACTTGGGCTCATTGGGATAAACGACAGCCAAGAACCGCTTCTTATTCTATCCCCATCACCTATTTTGACAAGTTGGTTGTACCATTATTATGCTATGCTCAAGGTGCAATTGCGATGCTTGAATTTCAGCTGTAATATAACTTTTGAACATATTCATCGGAGGGTCTAGATAAGGCTGATTCAAAATTCTCTGGCATA
This sequence comes from Graphiurus murinus, assembly GCA_004027655.1. NCBI lineage: Eukaryota > Metazoa > Chordata > Mammalia > Rodentia > Gliridae > Graphiurus > Graphiurus murinus. The sequence continues at coordinate 17,623 of PVLC010013803.1, forward strand.
TTACAGTTTTTCTCAGTTAAAAAAAAAAAATAACTCCAAGCCGGGCGTGGTGGCGCACGCTTGTAATCCCAGCATTCGGGAGGCTGAGACCGGAGGATCTGGGTTCGCGGCCAGCCTCAGCTACCTAGTGAGGCACTCTGCAACTAAGTGAGACTTGGTTTCAAAATAAAGAATAAAAAAATATAGGACTGGGGGTGTAGCTCAGAGGTAGAATGCCCCTGAGTTCAATCCCTAGTACCGCAAAAACAAAAACAAAAACAAAAAAAAACTCCAGACACTTCACTGCCAGATCCTTTTGTGGCAGAAGCGCACAGTTGATGTACCAGAGTTTTTTTGTTTTGTTCTTGTTTTTTTCTTTTCTTTTTTCTATCGTCTTACTGATATTCTCTGCAATGTTCTCCCATCTACTTTTTAGGTGTGTGGTCAGTGTTTTCTTTTCATAGCATTTGGAGTGTAAAGTGATGGCTGAGACCGTTGGCACTCCATTGGTGGTGTGCTGGTAAGTGGCTATGGGAGAGAAAATGAAACACCCGATTTGTAGCACTGGCCAATTACGATGGTGAAAACACTGCTGCCAGGGTCAGCTTCGAGTCACCACGTGGGATCACTGAACCCACTGGGGGGATGGGCACAATTGGCTCTTGCTAGCTGGAGGCAGCCAGCCACTCTGGCAGCGTCACACCACCGGCAATTTACATCTTAACTCTTTGATTTTAAGGTAAGAAAACACCTGCCAGGCACAGCGGCCTACTTCTGTAATCCCAGTAATAGCAAGGCTGAGACAGGAGGATTGCAGGTTAGAGGCTAGCTTGCAGTAATTTAGTGAGATCCTATTTCAAAATAAAAAATAAAATAGGGCTAGGGTGTAGGTCAGAGGTAGAATCTCCCTGGGGTCAATCCCCAGCACCACAGAAAAGAAGAGAAAAGCAAACACCTAACCACACTACAGTTGCCTATGTCTCAAAGCTAGAGTGCATCCCAAATAGACTCCTAATTTAAGGTTTTGTTCCAGTCGGACGTGGTGGTGCACAACTGTAATCCCAGTACTTGGGAGGCTGACACAGGAAGGTCACAGGTTCGAGATCAGCCTCAGCTACTTAGTGAGGCCCTCGGTAACTTAGTGAGACCCTGTTTCAAAATAAAGAATTAAAAAAAAAAAATGGAGCTGAGGATGTAGCTTGGAGGTAGAATGCCCCTGGGTTCCATCCCCAGTACTGAAAAGAAAAAAAAAGTTTTGTTCCATGAAAACCTTTAAACCTGTGCTCTTCCTCCTTCTCCTTTTTTTTTTTTTTTTTTTTGGTAGTACTAGGGATTGAACCTAGGGATGTTCTACCTTTGAGCTACACCTTCAGCCCTACTTTATTTTTTTTATTTTGAAACAGAGTCTCACTAAGTTGCAGAGGGCCTTGCTAAATTATTGAGGTTAGTCTTAAATCTGAGATCCTCCTGTCTCAGTCTCCCAAGTATTGGGATTACATGTGTGCACCACCATGCCTGAACGCCCCCACCCCCAATCTCTTAAGAACTTGCTAATTTAAATAAAAACGAGAGCAAGAGAGAGCCCTTTCAGCCCTACAGTAAAGAAGAGGAAGAGGCCCTTTCAGGGTGGGAGTTCTTTCTGTGAGTTCATGTGTGAAGGGGCCTTTCTTGACTATGGAGGATAATTCTTTCCTTCCTTCCTTCCTTCCCTCTTTCCTTCCTTCCTGTTCCTCTTTCCTTCCTTGTTCTTTCTTCCTCCCTCCCTCCCTCCCTCCCTCCCTTCTTTCTTTCATACTAGGGATTGAACTCAGGGGCATTCTACCTCTGAGCTACACCCCTAGTCCATTTTTTTTTTTTCAATTTTTAATTTTTTGTTTAGAAACAGGATCTTGCTAAGTTGGTGAGGCTGGCCTCAAATCTACGATCCTCTTGTCTCAGCCTCCCAAGTACTGGGATTCCAGGCTTGCTCCACCATGCCTGGCTGAGGATAATTTCTTATGTTTATGCAGCGCTTTACAGGTTGCTCCACTGAGTCTCCACTGAGGAGGAAGTGAGCTTCTGGACCGAGGAATGGAGAGGCGAGTCTCGGGATTCCATTCCCGGTGCTTTCCACTACACCTTGCCTTCCTGGCGGGCGGGCGGCTGGAGCCTCCTCTGGTTTTCCTCTCATTGCAACTCAGACAGGATGTTTGCTTTTCTCTGCCAGGAAGCTTCTGATTTCATCAACCCTTCTCACTTTCCCAAGGGGACATTTCCTGGCCTTTGATGGGCTTGCTATTTTCGGCGTCTCCTGGGGTCACATTCTTGCTGAGGCCCCTCTCCCCTCGCAGATGGCTCAGACTGACCACTCAGATCTCTTCTGGGAGCTGGGACTGTCCTGAGTCCCAGCCCCACCTGAAAGCCCCCCCAGGAAACTGCGCCCAGACTCGCTGTTATCCTGGGGATGACACTTATCTAGTCTGTCAACAAGGCTAGTCATGATTTTTTTCTGATTCTGACGATTATTGTACAGGCTCTGAGTGCACAAAGCCTTACCTCGTTTGGCTTTAGAAGCAGCCATAGTGATCATTGTTACCCGGTAGTTTCCTACAAGGAGGGGAAGACACCGACTGCAGGGGAAGCTTCGAAAGCTTGCGTGGCACTTAATTAATGCATTCATACACGAACCAAACACTTATTGTGCATTACCGTGGTCATGGCTCTATTGTAAGGACTTGTTATAGTTAGATATAAAATGTCCCCTGGAGAGTTCATGCATTAATATTCAGGGTTGTATAATTGAGTCATGAGGGTTGATATAATTGAGTCTCAGAGGTGGATAAACCCATTGTAATAGATTACCCGAGCAGTACCCAGTGTGGTAGAAAAGTTACTAAAATGGAAGGCCGAGTATCCAGGCAACCTCCGGAAGAAAGGGTCGTAAGTCACATAGGTCGTAAGTCACGTAAGTCGTAGCTGGCCGGGAATTTCCTGCAATCACCAACTGTCACATTTCAACTTCTGCATCCTTTGTTCTATACAATGAGAGCCCACGTGGAGCTCGGGGCCAGAGTTTTTCTGGAGCTAGCCTAACTTCTGCTCGAAGGTGTAATAAACTTCCTCTTTTCCACCCAGTTGGTGTTGGGTCAATTATCCCTGAGAATGCCTGCAACACTGGTAGGCCGGAAGGGTGTTGCTGGAGGAGCTGGGTCCCTGGAGGTGCGGCCTTGGAGATTGTATGTACCGCCCCTCCTCCCTCTGCTTTCTCTCTGCTTCTGACCTCTGCAATGTGAGGAGCACAGCTCTTGTGCTCTCTCTCTCTCCTTACCTCCCATGCTAGAGCCATGGAGGGGAAGGTGTGCGATTCTCCCAGGGGAGGGAAAGAAACTTGTAAGGATTTAAAGGTGGTGCTAGTGCTAGGAGTGGTGGTGCACGCGTGTAATCCCAGTACTTGGGAGGCTGAGACAGGAGGATCGCAGGTTTGAGGCCAGTGTCGGCAACTTACTGAGGCCCTTTGCAACCTAGCAAGACCCTGCTTCAAAATTAAAAAAAAATAAGCCGGCGTGGTGGCGCACGCTTGTAATCCCAGCATTTGGGAGGCTGAGATCAGAGGATTCGGGTTTGCAGCCAGCCTCAGCTACCTAGTGAGGCACTCTGCAACTTAATGAGACCCGGTTTCAAAATAAAAGAATAATAAATAGGGCTGGGGGTGTAGCTCGGAGGTAGAATGCCTCTGAGTTCAATCCCCAGTACCGCAATAAAATAAAATAAAATAAATAAAAATAAAATAAAATAAAATAGGGGTGAGCGGTATAGCTTGTTGTTCAATCCCCAGTGACACATATACACACACAGACACACAGACACACACACACCACATCATACCACATCACACCAAGATGGTGCTAGGACTGGGGAAAGATAATAATATTGTATAATGCTTTCTATGTGCCAGGTACTGTACTAGTCTATGTATTTTCCATGCATTAACCTATTTAAATTTCTGAATCTCCCACAAGGTTGATGTAATTTTCATCTTTGTAGGAACCTGAGTCATAGAGAAGTTAAATAACTTGCCCGACGTCACTGAGCCTGAGAGCCGAGCCGGGATGGGAACCTGACCACTACCGCTGCACCCCACTCCTCTGACTTGCCGGGCTTATGTACAGCTGGGTGCCGTGGTGGGTGTGGAGGACATTTGAGGCCGAGGGAAGCCCGAAGGCCAAGGCCCAAAGATGCGAGGAAATATGGCATGCTTGTGGTCTCGTTTTGCATTTCGGTGGGAAGGCGGTGTGCAGGCATTGACCATGCGTGCATCAGTTTTTCCTTCATCACAAAGTTTTTCTAGAGAATATTTGGAAAGTGATGTGTCACCATCATTTCTTATAACTGTAGTGTTTTTGAGTGGCTGCTGTCCAACTGGTCATCCTGCTGAGTTGTGGGGTTGAGGGTTATTTTAAATACGAACCCAGAAGAAAGATTACACATTTGTTGATTTCCCAGTATTCTTGAAATTCATCTACTTGAATGCTACTGGAGGCCAAAACTACAAGATTGATTTTCATGGAAGATGGTATTTTTATTTATTTATTTATTTATTATTATTATTTTCGATACTGGGGATTGAACCCAGGGACATTCTACCTCTGAGCTATACCCCCAGCCCTATTTTTTATTTTGAAACAGGGTCTCACTAAGTTGTGGAGGGCCTCACTAGGTAGCTGAGGCTGGCCGCAAACCCAGATCCTCCGGTCTCAGCCTCCCGAATGCTGGGATTACAAGCGTGCGCCACCACACTCGGCTCTGAAGATGGTACTTTTAGAAGGTGATTCTTTGCCATAACCACAAAGTATGCTCTTTTTTTTTTTTTTTGATGGCACTGGGGATTGGACCCAGGGGCATTCTACACCCTCAGCACTATTTTATTTTTTATTTTCAAACAGATTCTCACTAAGTTCCAGAGGGCCTTGCTAAATTGCTGAGGCTAGTTTTGAACCTGTGACTCTCCTGTCTCAGCGTTCCAACTCCTAGAATGAGAGGCGTGCACCACCGTGCCCAGCTTACAAAGTGTGCTCTAGATCATGGCTGAGGTTCTTGTCATTTATTGGTCACCAAGTGGGATGATATGCAGACTGCCTCAAGGCCTATGACGAGTACCCAATATATATGCAAAAAACCAAACAAACAGAAACCAAAAACAAAACAAAAGTAGTAGCTAAAAAAAAAAAAAGTGTGGCAGAATTCAGCCCAGAACGGCATGGAGAATTCAGCCCTAAATAGAGGCCAACAGGACCAGTTACATATTTCTTGCATAATTTTCCGTTCCTGGTGCATCACAGGGTTACTCATTCATCTACTCATCCAGCATGTTCCCAGTTCCCTCCATAATAAAAGCCGGTGTTATAGTTTGGATTTAAAATGCTCCCCAGAACCGATGCCCTGGTGGCCGCCATGTCTGGAGGCGGGTCCTTGGGGACGCAGCCAGGTACAGTGTGTGTGCTCCAGCCCCGCCTGGCTCTCACCCCCTCTCTCCCACTCTTTTGCTCTTTCTCTGCCTCCGGCCATCATGCCCTAAGGACCTGTATCCTGGGCTCCTGCTTGGCAGCTGGCATAAAATGGAATATATATATATATTATATATGTTTCATGAAATCTGAAATATATATTTCTTTTTTTTTGGTGGTACTAGGGATTGAACCCAGAGGCATTCTACCTTCAAGCTACACCCCCTGCCTGATTTTATTCTTGTTTGGAAACAGGGTCTCACTAGGTTGATGAGAGTCTCACTACTTGCTAAGGCTGTCCTCAAATCTGTGATCCTCCTGTCTCAGCCTCCCAAGTACTAGGATTACAAGAGTGGAATATATATTTCAATTCGTATATATAGGTGTATATTATATATATATAATCCACATATATCCATATGTAGTATATATGGATATATACATAAACAATGTATAATATATTGTATATGTATATGTAATCCATTTATATATTTCAGTCTAAAGATATATATGTGGATTTAAATCTCCAGATCCATAAGCAAGCCAAGTGTGATGGCACATGTTTGTCATCCCAGTACTTGGGAGGCTGAGACAGGAGGATCTCAGGTTTGCGGCCAGCCTCAGCTACTTAGTGAGGCCCTCTGCAACTTAGTGAGACCCTGTTTCAAAATAAAGAATAAAAAACAGGACTGGGGGTGTGGCTCTGAGGTAGAAGGCCATTGGCTTCAATCTCCAGTTCTGCAAACACAACAAAACAAAAACAAAAAACAGAACAAAACAGAACCCCCCCCCCCAAAAAAAAACAAAAAAAACCCAAAAAACAACCCAGATCCATAAGCAAATCCATCTTCCTTCCTCTAAGCTTTGTGCATGCCAGGCGTTTGAATCACAGCAGTGCAGACACTGCCTGCAGCAGCTGATAACATTGAGTGGAGCGCTTGCTCTGTTGCAGGCGCCGCGGTAAGTAAGCTCCTTAGAACGGTCAGATGGAATCCTCACCATAACCTTAGGAAGTGAGAATCGCATCATCCCCAGGTGAGACGAAAGAGGGGTAAGGGAATCTGCTCCGTCTCACAGAGCTGGTTGAGCTGCTGGAGCTTGATCTCCAACCCAGACAGTCTCAGCGGGATCAGCGCTCTCCACCGCTGTGCAAGGTGCCGCCTTATCTTTGGGGTTCTGCATAGGCACGATGCCACACGAGATCTCAGCCTGATGGGCACCTGTGCCACCTGTGCCATCTGCAGAGAAGTGTCCTCTGGGACACCACCAGCCTTGCCATCCTTCTACCGCTATCACTCCATTCCCTGCCCAGGAAGCATACTGGAAAGCAGTTGAGGAAGAGTGGCCTTGTTATCCGAATGTCACCGGAGCAGCACGGATTTATCAGAGTGCAAATCCTTTGTGCATGTTTGTGCAAGAGGAGCATGGGTATAAATCTTCACAAAAATGAATGGAATTTTTTTTTTTCTATAAATCAACCTAATGTTGGCTCTGGACAACCATTTGGGGTGGCAGGAAATTTAGCCTCCGTCATTCTAGGCTAATTCTCCTCCTACCCTACAAACCCAGGTCTGGAGTCTTTTGCAGGGTCAACATGCTGTGTTGGGCAATTATCTAGACTGGTTGCAAGGAGAGTGGTGCTGTCGTGTGTGTGTGTGTGTGTGTGTGTGTGTGTATGTATGTGTGTGTTGCTGGGGATTGAACCCAGGGCCTTGTGCCTATTAGGCAAATTACTCTACCACTGAGCTATATCCTCAGCCCATTTTAACTTATGTTGAGAGAGAGTCTTGCTAAGTAGCTCAGGTTGACCTTGAACTTTCCGCCCTCCTGCCTTGGCCCCCTGAGTAGCTAGGATTACAAGTTTGAGCACAGTGCCTAGTACGCCCAAGGATGCCTTTAGGTTTTAGGAGCTGTGAGCTCAGAACCCAGCTCCTTGAGGCTGCATGTGGCCATTTCCTCCAAGGCAGCTTAGGTCTCTCTTCCCCCTAACCTAGGCCGTTCTTTTTCTCAGAAAAAAAAAATCTCCTCTCCTCTGAGGCACTTTCTCTCACCAAACACTTCTCTTCAGTGGGTTTTGCTCTTTGGGAAAACATAAGGAAGCCATAAAGTAAGTTAGTTCTTCTGTTCTCTTTCTTGCTGCAAACTTCTTGCATAGTGAAAAAGCTAGCAAGTGCTTGAATCAGAAGAGGAAAATAGTAGTGAAAATAAGAATAATTGGTGAGCCGGGCATGGTGGCACACACTTGTAATCCCAGCATTTGGGAGGCTGAGACCGGATGATCCGGGTTCGTGGCCAGCCTCAGCTACCTAGTGAGGCACTCCACAACTTAGTGAGACCCTGTTTCCAGATAAAGAATAAAAAATAGGGCTGGGGCTGTAGCTCAGAGGTAGGATGCCCCTGAGTTCAATCCCCAGTACCGCAAAAAAAAAAAAAAAAAAAAAAAGAATAACTGGTCATTAGAGCAGAATTTACCTGGAAACAAATGTCCTCATTTGTTTTCATTTATTTTTCCTCCTCCTCCTCCTCTTTTTGTGGTACTGGGAATAGAACCCAGAGATATTCTCTTTTGAGCTACACCCCCCCCAGCCCTTTTTATTGCTGTGTGTGTATGTGTGTGTGTGTGTGTGTGTGTGTGTGTGTGTGTGTGTGTGAATGGGGATTGAACCCAGGGGCATTCTACCTCCATGCTATACCCCTAGCCCTATTTTTTTTTCGGTACTGGGGATTGAACTCAGGGGCATCTACCTCTGAGCTACACCCTCAGTCCTATTTTTTATTCTTTATTTTGAAACAGGGTCTCACTAAGTTGCAGAGGGCCTCACTAAGTTGCAGAGGGCCTCACTAAGTAGCTGAAGCTGGCCACAAAACTGTAATCCTTCAGTCTCAGCCTCCCAAGTACTGGGATTACAGGCATGCACCACCACACCTGGCTATATATACACCATTTATAAGTAAATAAGAATGACTGAATGAAGAACGGAATGAGCTGAGAGCAGGGGCAGAGGGCTAGCTGTTCATCAAAAGCTGCCATTCATTGCAGAATACAGCTTCAGCTGGGAAGCTGCTGTCCACCCCGAGGCAGGCAGAGTGACCTGCAGTGCTCTCCAAGGGAAAGTGAGTCGAAGGGCCCAGCTGTGGAGGAGCTGGCATGCCTCCTCTGCCCTCACTCATGCTCCGCTGGCTCAGATGCAGAAAGCAGCTCTGCCCTGGCCATGTTGGAGGCCAGAGATGGAAGGACCCTTCATCCCCAAACACTGCCGGGAGGGGACTGCCCAGCAGCATTCGCCTCAAGCTATTACATGAAATAAAAGGAAAGAAATTTTTGTATATTTCAGCCCTTATACAAGTTTGGGAGCCTAGCTTACAGGGAGCTCGCTGAACACTTTTTTATAGACCAGAGGCAAATATAAACAATTTGGAGGTCACTGGTTTAAGTATTTGCCAAAGGCAAAGGTAATAGTCAGGGCTGTCCTGTCTTAGCAGACCCAGAGATGTAGCTCGCTTCCTTCCTTCCTTCTTTCCTTCCTTCCAAATTTCTCCCCCCTTCCTTCGCTTCCTTATTTCTTTTCTTCCTTCCTTCTTTTCTTGTTGTTGAGGCTGTCTTGAACCTGCTATCCTCCCATCTCAGCCTCCCAAGTACTGAGATTGCAGGCAGACACCACCACACCCAGCTCAGTTCACCATTTCTTTTTTTTTGCGGTACTGGGGATTGAACTCAGGGGCATTCTACCTCCAGCTAAACCCCCAGCCCTATTTTTTATTCTTTATTTTGAAACCGAGTCTCACTAAGTTGCGGAGTGCCTCACTAGGTAGCTGAGGCTGGCCTCAAACCCGGATCCTCCGGTCTCAGCCTCCCGAATGCTGGGATTACAAGCGTGCGCCACCACGCCCGGCTTTCAGTTCACCATTTCTTTTTTTTTTTTTTTTTTTTTGCGGTACTAGGGATTGAACTCAGGGGCATTCTACCTCCGAGCTACACCCCCAGCCCTATTTTTTATTCTTTATTTTGAAACCGAGTCTCACTAAGTTGCGGAGGGCCTCACTAGGTAGCTGAGGCTGGCCGCGAACCCGGATCCTCTGGTCTCAGCCTCCCGAATGCTGGGATTACAAGCGTGCGCCACCACACCCGGCTTTCAGTTCACCATTTCTAAGCCAGCCTTTGTATAATCAAAAGCCACAGTCATCATGGAATGGTTTATTAAAGGGGCTTGGCTTTTGCAGAACTGAAAATAGTGAAATATTTAGGAAGGTTTACGAATTTAGATTACCGTTGATTATAAAAAGCAGCTAGCCTGATTGGCAATCCAAGGGTCTTCTTGGAGAATGTGGAAATATTCGATGAACATTATTGGAAAACATTAGTGAAATTCAGCAAGAGGGAACATTTGTTTGGCACCGATTTTTGCTCACATTTGCAACGACTTAAATGTCCTCAGATTTCAGCTCAAATTATTTTCTTTCGAGGCCCACGGACTTTGAAGATTCAAGTGTTCCCCAGTTACCTTTGTCAATAAAATGAGAGTTCACCGTATTCCCCATTCCCTTGTCCCTGGGTTTAGATGGTGAGACTCAGAACACCTCCCTTAGCACGTTCAGCTTCGAGGGGAATGAGACGATGCATTGACACAGTACCTTTGAGAGCTGAGACCAACAGACCATGATTAAAGTCGGCTTGCCGCGATGTTGGCTGGGACTTGTAAGCCTCCCAGGATGATGGATGCCTCACTGTTATTCCTTCTGCTCTCCAGAATTTATTAGCAGGAAAGAAAAAGAGGGAAAGGTTGTAACTCCCAGAGTCCCGAAGGCTAGGGTGTCAGTCATGAATGAACCACGGGGCATTGTGTGGTTCCGGGACAAGTTTTGGAACCTTGGTGCTGTAACCGAGAGCTGCAGGGGCATCTGGCCAGAAAGGTCGAGTGTCATTTTAAGAGGACTGGCCCCATATATCCATTTGTCATTTATTTATTTATTTATTTATTTATTCATTCATTCATTCATTCATTCATTCATTTTTTGTGGTACTGGGGATTCAACCTGGAGGCATTCTACCTCCGAGCTACACCCCCCAGTCCTATTTTTTATTCTTTATTTTGAGACAGGCTCTCACTAAGTTGCGGGGAGCCTTACTAAATAGCTGAGGCTGGCCAAGAACTCAGATCCTCCAGTCTCAGCCTCCCAAGTACTGGGATTACAAGCATGTACCACAATGCCTGGCTTTTATTTGTCATTTGGACCTGAGAATTTTAGCCAGTGGCTGTTGAGGGAAAATACATTGTTCATATTAGGGAAATGATGCTGGGCGTGGTAGCGCATGTTTATAATCAGGAGGCTGAGACAGGAGGATCAAAGGCTTTAGGCCAACCTCAGCTATTTAGCAAGACCCTCAGCAATTAGTGAGACCCTGTCTCAAAAAAATAAAAA
>PVLC010013803.1:28605-40903 GCA_004027655.1 Graphiurus murinus
CTTGTAATCCCAGCATTCGGGAGGCTGAGACCAGAGGATCCGGGTTCGAGGCCAGCCTCAGCTACGTAGTGAGGCACTCCACAACTTAGTGAGACCTGGTTTCAAAATAAAGAATAAAAAAATAGGGCTGGGGGTATAGCTCGGAGGTAGAGTGCCCCTGAGTTCAATCCCCAGTACCGCAAAAAAAAAAAAAAATAAATAAATAAATAAATAAATAAATAAAAGAGCTGGGCTCGATGGTGCATGCCTGTAATCCCAGGTTTTGGGAAGCTGAGACAGGAGTATCACAGATTTGAGAACAGTCTGTTTCAAAACAAAAGACAAAAAAAAGGCTAGGGGTATAGCTAGAAGGTAGAATGCCTCTGGGTTCAATCCTCAGTACCATTAAAAAAAAAAAAAAAAGCCAGGCGTCATGGTGGTGCACACTTGTAATCCCAGTACTTGGGAGGCTGAGACAGGAGGATCATGGGTTTGCGGCCAGCCTCAGCTACTTAGTGAGGCCCTCCGCAATTTAATGAGACTCTGTTTCAAAATAAAGAATTAAAAGAAAAAAAAAGGGGGTCTGGGGGTGTAGCTCGGAGGTAGATTGCCCCTGGGTCCATCCACAGTACCGCAAAAAAAAAATTAGGGAAACACATTTTTGTGGCCGTCAGGTACTGTGGGGGGCTGAATGAAGCCGTGCTTGGGCTCCAGTATGAGGCGCAGGAGCCGGCAAAGGGCTGAGTGGGTGGGAACCCGGGACAGCTGCCCAGGGAGACAGCAAGATGGATTCAATCTGTCATCTCGGGTCTTGATACTAATTTCCTTCTTTTCTCCTTCCTGCTCCTTGCTCCTCGTAAGTGAGCTAAGAATAAAAACGCTGGAACCTGCTGTTTTATTTTTCACTCAAGAAACTGATTAATGAGGGCTGCTGGGTTTAATCAATGGTTGTCTATTTCAGCTTTAGAAAACACTATTTTGGGGAGTGGAAAAAAATATTGGCAACCCTTCACCTTGTGGAGAGCTGTGTTATTTTGCAAGTGGTTAAAAGAACAGACTTGGGCCTTAAAAGCCTGTGTTAGGATGTATGTTCTTCTACCTGAGGCGAGATATTAGAAGCCCCGGGACCTTGAGTGGTTATTTTATTTCACATGGGCTCCAGCGCTTCACTCAGGAATTGTGATGATAATAGCTCTTGCCTCTTAAGTTTGTTGTGAAAATCAAATTGTATATAGTGAGTGCTGGATAATGTTAACCCCATTTCTTTGCTCCTTTCAGAAGTAAGATTAAAGCCGGGTGTGGTGGCGCATGCTTGTAATCCCAGCATTTGGGAGGCTGAGACCGGAGGATCCGGGTTCTCGGCCAGCCTCAGCTACCTAGTGAGGCACTCCACAATTTAGTGAGACCCAGTTTCAAAATAAAGAATAAAAAATAGGGCTGGGGGTGTAGCTCGGAGGTAAAATGCCCCTGAGTTCAATCCCCAGTACCGCAAAAAAAAAAAAAAAAAAAAAAAAAAAAAAAAAGTAAGATTAGAGCCACGTGTGGTGGCACCTGCCTGTAATCCTAGTTCTTGGGAGGCTGATACTGGAGGATCACAGGTTCAAGACTGGCCTCAGCAAGAGCAAGACTCCCAGCAACCTAGTGAGACCCTGTTTCAAAATCAAAAGGGCAACAGATGTGATGGGGCATGCTTGTAATCCCAGTACTTGGGACGCTGAGGTAGGAGGATCGAAAGTTCATGGCTAGCCTCAGGAACTTAGTGAGGCTCTCCACAACTTAGTGAGACCCCATTTCAAAAAAAAAAAAAAAATATAATAGGGCTGGGGGTTTGGCTCAGAGGTAGAATGCCCTTAAGTCCAATCCCCAGTACCATGTGTGCATGTGTACACACACACACACACACACACACACACACACACACACACACACACGATAGAGAAGATACCGGGCCATGGGTGTGGTGTGGGTGCTTGGGATTTGAGCCTCTGCTTTTGGTTAAATTTCCTGCTGAGTATTTTCCGGACTCCTACACATCATTATTGAATCAGGGAATCGGGGAGTGTTAACATTATCCTCATTCATTCTGCTGGAAGCGTCCTCCTCCCTGTCTTCCCTCAGGAAGTTAAAAGGAACTGATAAGATAAATTTGCTTTAATTTCCCGAAGAGAAGCTGTGGGATAATAATTTGAATACTTGTTGTTTGTGGAGCCTGGTCAACGTTAAGGACCCTTTTGAACCTTGGGTCATGGAGAGGCTCCATCTAAAGGAGAAAGATAATTCTTGGTGCCCAGAGTCAGCTGTGCGCTCGTGAGCAAGGTGCACTAGTATCTCCGCTACTGTATTTGATCCTGTGAGTATTTCATTGATGGACCAATCCCTTTAACCCCTTGTAGCCTGATTGCTCTTCATATCTAGACAGCAGGGAGAAATCAGCCAGTGTATGTCTAGTCCAGGAAGCAGAAGCTACTCCTGGTAATTTTTTTTCTGGTACTGGGGATTGAACTCAGGGGCATTCTACCTTCGAGCTATACCTCCACCCCTATTTTTTATTCTTTTTTTTTTTTTTTTTTTGCGGTACTGGGGATTCAACTCAGGGGCATTCTACCTCCGAGCTATACCCCTAGCCCTATTTTTTATTCTTTTATTTTGAAACCGGGTCTTGCTAAGTTGTGGAGTGCCTCACTAGGTAGCTGAGGCTGGCCGAGAACCCGGATCCTCCGGTCTCAGCCTCCCCAATGCTGGGATTACAAGCGTGTGCCACCACGCCCGGCTCTATTTTTTTATTCTTTATTTTGAAACCGGGTCTCACTAAGTTGTGGAGTGCCTCACTAGGTAGCTGAGGCTGACTGCGAACCCGGATCCTCCAGTCTCAGCCTCCCAAATGCTGAGATTACAAGCGTGTGCCACCATGCCCGGCTTACTCCTGGTATTTTAAGCAGATGAGTGTAGAAGAAGATTAGGTGCTTAGATAATTGTGGGAAGGCTTAAGAGGAGCGGGCTCTCAGCTAGGCCTCTAAGGATGACCCCTAGAACATCACGGAAGTGACATAGAAGGGACATGACTCCCTGTGCCCCAATTAGGAAGGGCAGCGGAAGGTTCTGCTGGTGCCACCGACTTCAATGGCACCTGGCATGGTTGTGACCTAGAGACCAGAGATGCAGCCGAGGAAGCCGCTGCTCCCCCCTGCATTGTCTGGACAGTGAAATGTGGAGGGGGGGGGCATCTCCACAGCCGGCCCACCGCTCAACACCCAGGAAGGCAGACTCCACGCTGACCACACTAGCATCCTTGCTGCCCGGAGGACAACACAGAAGATGACTTCTGCTCTATCCCCCCCTCCCAAAGCTCCGGTGAGTGCATCTAGTGGTCAGGACCTTCGTCATTCACATCCGACTGGGGTCTGGGAAATGTGGTTGGGTGTTTCCAGATTCCATGGCACCTGGAAATAGGTGAGGGGGTGCTGAGCCACATCGATCAAATCCTGCACTTTGCCCTCCCTGAGTCCCATCGTTGTATACTGGACTGTCTCTAATCCAACTGCATGAGTCAGCAAAATCAAGCTCATTTACTGAGGGAGGGGGGAGAGAGAGAGAGAGAGAGAGAGAGAGAGAGAGAGAGAGAGAGAGAGAGAGAGAGAGAGCGCAAGCTGGGGGTGGTGGAGCATGCTTGTAATCCCAGTATTTGGGAGCCAGAGATGGGAGGATATCAAGTTCAAGACCAGCCTCAGCAACTTAGTAAGATACTTAGCAATTTGGTGAGACCCTGTTTAAAAAGAAAACAAAACAACAACAGAAATAGGGCTGGGAATGTAGCTCGGAGGTAGAATGCCCTCCTTAGTGGTTTTCAACCTGAGATAGAGATAGATAGATAGATAGATAGATAGATAGAGAGAGAGAGAGAGAGAGAGGAAGAGAAAGAGATTTAAACATGGAGCAGTGCTATCCAGGTGTGATGGCGAGTTCCTGTAATCCCAGTACTTGGAAGGCTGAGACGGGGATCTCTGGTTGGAGACCAGCCTCAGCAATCTAGCGAGACCCTGTTATAAAAAAAAATAAAATAAAATAAAATAAAAAAGGGCTGGAGCCGGGCGTGGTGGCTCATGCTTGTAATCCCAGCATTCGGGAGGCTGAGACTGGAGGATCCGGGTTCTCGGCCAGCCTCAGCTGCCTAGTGAGGCACTCTGCAACTTAGTGAGACCCTGTTTCAAAAAATAAGGAATAAAAAAAAAAAATAGGGCTGGGGGTGTAGAATGCACCCGAGTTCAATCCCCAGTACTGAAAAAAAAAAAAAAAAAAAAAAAAAGGGCTGGAAATGTAGTTGGGTGATAGAATGTTCCTGAGTTCAATCCCCAGTATCCTCTGCCCTCCCACCCCCCACGCCATGAACCATGCTGCCTGGTGTCCCACTCAGGGAGCTGAGCTTGAGGTCTTGTTGGAGTGTGAGCTCAGAGACCGGACCTGCTGCCTCCTTCCTCAGCGATCTCAGCCCCTGGGCGTCTCTCATACGAGGCTCTCGCCTCTCTTAGGTTGTAAACCGAATAAGCGAGAAGAGTGATTAAAGAGTCATGTCTTCGTCACAATCTGTCCCCTAACATAAGGCCACACCCCTTTGTGTTTACAAGATAATATGGTAAGCACAAAGGAGGCTCTAAGATGGTAATAATAATAAAAAAGAACTATTTATGAATTTTTATTTTCCTGGCTGAAATCTAGACCCTTCCTCCCCACCCTCCCTAGTTCCCCAGTTTCACTGAAATTCACTGAGGATTATTAAGAATCAAATCAAAGATCAGTCATGTGCAAGGAGGTTGTAGACGGTGAAGTCCTACATAATCTCAGGAATGTCATCATATGTGGTGCCTGTGGAACAACAGAATATAGTAACTGCTTATACCTCATTTTCCTTAATTAGGTGCCATAAGTAATCTAGAGATATCTAGAAATGATGTAAAGTACGTGGAAGATGTGTGTAGGTCAGAGTGACTGCCATGCCATTTTATATAAGGGACTTGAGCATCCTCAGAATTTGATATTTCTGAGCACAGGATGGGTGAAGGGATATCCTAGAACCAATCCCAAATGGATATTTAGCCATGACTCTGTGTGTGTGTGTGTGTGTGTGTGTGTGTGTGTGTGTGTGTTACTGGCAATTGAACCCAGGGGAATTCTGCTTCCAAGCTATTACCTCCCCCCCCCCGCTCCTCCCCCCGCCCTATTTTTATTTTATTTTTATTTTTTTTGCGGTACTAGGGATTGAACTCAGGGGCATTCTACCTCCAAGCTATACCCCCAGTCTTATTTTTCATTCTTTATTTTGAAACAGGGTCTCACTAAGTTGTGGAGTGCCTCACTAGGTAGCTGAGGCTGACCACAAACCCTGATCCTCTGGTCTCAGCCTCCCAAATGCTGAGATTACAAGCGTGCGCCACCACGCCCGGCTCCTGCCCTATTTTTATTATTTATTTTGAAACAGGGTCTCACTAAGTTTTGGAGGGCCTCACTAAAGCTGAGGCTGGCCATGAACCTGCGATTCTCCTGTCTCAGCCTCCTAAGTACTGAGATTACAGGAACTTGCCCTGGAAACAGGGTCTTGCTAAGTTGCTGAGAGTCTTGCTAATTTGCTGAGGTTGGTTTTGAACCTGCGATCCTGTTGTCTCAGCCTCCAAAGTACTGGGATTACAGGTGTGTACCACCACACTCGGCTTAGTGTATATTTTTTAAGAAGAATATTTACTCAGGATATTTAACATTGACACACTAATATCTGATCTGTAGACCTTATTCACATTTTGCCAATTGTCCTTATAATTTTTTTTTTATAGCAATGCTTTTTTATCCACCCAATCCAGCACCATATACCTGGAATGGTTTTCTGGCCTTTCTTTGCTTTCGTGACCTTGACATTTTTAGAGAATTTAGGCCAGTTATTTTTTTATAATGTCATCCAAATTGGGTTCTGTCCGATGTTCCCTCATGATTAGAGTCAGATTATGTAATTTTGGTAGGAATAGTCAATCAGCAGTTAATGTCTCTTGAGCTTAGTAGGAAACATAACCCCAGGTAGATCCCCTGAGTGGTAGTCTGAAGAGCACTAGACAGGGCGTCAGGCCAGTGTGGATGCCAAAGACTAGGACAAGTTCTGCTATTGGCCATGTAGCATTGAGGTACAGTAACAGATATGATGATGATGATGATGATCATGATAACTTTAGCAATATAGAGAGTACTTTCTTTTTTCTTTTTTTTTTTTTTTTTTTTTTGCGGTGCTGGGGATTGAACTCAGGGGCATTCTACCTCCGAGCTACACCCCCAGCCCTATTTTTTATTCTTTATTCTGAAACCGAGTCTCACTAAGTTGCAGAGTGCCTCACTAGGTAGCTGAGGCTGGCCGCGAACCTGGATCCTCCGGTCTCAGCCTCCCGAATGCTGGGATTACAAGCGTGCGCCACCACGCCCGGCTTAGAGAGTACTTTCTTTTCTTTCTTTTGGTACTGGGGATTGAACCTGGGGACATTTTACCTCTGAGCTACATCCCCAGATCCAGTTTATTTTTTTATTTTGAAACAGAGTCTCCCTAAGTTATCAAGGGCTGGCTTTGAACCTGTGATCCTTCTGTTTCAGCTTCCGAAGTACTGGGATTACAGGCATGTGTCCCCACACCTGGCTTATAAAATGCTTTTATATGCATTCTTTCACATAACCTTCCAATTATCTCAAGAGTTAAAGTGATATTTATTTTATGGATAAGGAGGGCACTCTAGTGCCTTGGTCAAGCCACACAAGTAGAAAGTGGCAGAGCCAGGGCCGTAGCTAGGTCCCAACACAGACTCTGAAACTTTTATTTACTTATTTATTTTTTGCGATACTGGGGATTGAACCCAGGGGCATTCTGCCTCTGAGCTACACCCCCAGCTCTATTTTTTAATTCTTTATTTTCAAACAGGGTCTCACTAAGTTGCAAAGGGCCTCATTAAGTAGCTGAGGCTGGCTGCGAACCTGCAATCCTACTGTCTCAGCCTCCAAAGTACTGGGATTACAAGCATGCACCACCATGCCTGGCTTCTCTGAAGCTTTTAAACCAGCACACTGGAGTGGGAATTCATCTCTAAAAGGAGAGGAGTGAATACAACAAAAAGTGTAAGGTAGGACTTCCAGCACGCTGGATTTCACAGAGCACGAAACTCATTTTAACAATTGGAGAACAGACGTACGGCTTTATAATGCTTTCTACTGCCAAGTAAGGATATTAAAATATAGAAACAAAATGTTATCTAACATCAGTACTGTTTCATGAAAGAAAGGGCATTTTGATATAAAAAGGGAAAGTCGTAATCTCAGAACAAAAACATCAGTGGAAACTGGATGCTTTTGCAATGTCCTCGGCACCTTGTTGTTACTTTTCCCAGTTCACTGGGATCTTGCGAAAGATCTTTCCAGAACAGCCCCAGCCTGTGGCCTGGCATCGGGGGGAGCACCACACCGTTGTGTCTTGTGCTGTGACAACAGAATGTGGTCAGGGAAGGGAAGGGTACAAATGAGATGGAGCATGGTTGGTGTGTGAAGGGTGGGGAATGTTTATTTTGTCCACTCTTGTGGTTCATTGGGTCCCTTGGGTCCTTCTTCTTCTCTACTCTGTAGTTCCTATTCAATGTTCCCTGCTCTTCTTTATTTCTATTGTTTGTTTTAATTTAAATTTTTGGTACTGGGGATTGAACCCAGGGGCTTTCTACCTCTGAACTCTATACCTTTAGCTCTTTTTTTTAATTTTCGAAACAAGGTCTTGCCAAGTTGCTGAGGGTCCCACTAAGCTGCTATTATGGTTAGACGTACAATGTCCCCAAAGAGCTCATGCACTGAGGTTCAGAGGCCACGAGGGTTGGAATCTCATCAGTAGATAAATTCAGTGTAATGGATCGTCTGGGTGGAAACCGAGGCCGGTGGGAAGTGACTGGAGAAGGTGGGTCCCTGGGAGTGTGGCCTTAGAAACTGAGCTTTTGTCTTTGAATCCCCTTGCTCGTTTTTGCTCTCTCTTTGTTTCCAGTCTCTGTGATGTGAGAGCAGAGCCCCCGCTCTCTCCCTCTCTCTCTGCTTTCCGCAACCATACCCTGAAATCCGCAGACCCAGTCTCATGTGGACTGAACCTGGAATCTCCAAAACTGTGAGCAAATGCCTGGTCCTCCTGCTATGTTGTGTGGCCAGGTGTTTTGGATTGGAGCAGTAAGAATACTGATTGAAACGTTGCTGAGGCTGACCGTGACCTCCCTGTCTCAGCTTCCCAAATCCTGGGATGACAGGCAAGGACCACCACACCCAGCTTGTTTTCCTTGTTGTTTTTGTATGCACCTTCCCAATGTCTCTTCTCTTGCTCCTCTGCTCTTAGATCTCACTTTCAAGGAAGTTGTCATAGCGGGTTGGATGACTGGAGGGTCCCTAATCACTGGAATCCATAGCTATCCTGCATGACTGCAACCTGTCATTTAGGTGGTCTGCTAAAATGAACGAACAAACAGAGAGTGAGCCTAGCCACTTGACTCACTCAATGGCATTTCAACAAAGAGACTTGGGAAGAGTTTGTTCATTGTTGAGGGAGCAGGAAGAAGTGGCTGAGTGGCATGCAGGCGAGTCACGTGAAAATAGTTATCTACACAAAAGCCACTGACATCTACTTCTTCAGTGCCTAGCACACCTTCCATCAAGCCCTCCCTCCCTCTCATTGCGCCAGGATGCTCACGCCTATTATGGTTCCATCTTTTGAATTCCCTGACGTCCTTTATTGTACCACAAGAAGCCCCACAACAATCTTGCTTTACTCGTGCTAGTTCAAGTGGGTTTCTGTGTGTTAACATAGAAGCCAAACTGGAAGAATGCACATTCACATACTTCAAAGCACCTGTGCCTGTCCCTAAGCTCTTCCTTTGCGTAGGGAAGTAGCCCCTGTCCTTTTGGTTGCACACTGGCTACCTCTCTACCTCTCTACCTCTCTACCTCCTGCACCATACAGTCACAGCCTTCAGAGATAGACTCATGGGCTACGGGATTGGAAGCTACTTTTATGGGACAATTTGATGGGTAAAGAATGGGCTTGCTAGCCTCAAAATTGCTTCCTTAGTACCCAGCAAGACTGTTCCCTGAAGTTGGTTTTGTTTACAAGCAGCTGAGAGCAAGACTGCATGACCAGGTGGAGTTGGCCTCTTGAAGGAAACAGCAGAAGTTAGGGTCAGGGAGGAGGACCAGAGGGGCTTTTCCCAAACCTGCCCTACATTTCAAAGGAGAAACCCCGATGCAGGACTGCAGGTGCCTCTCCTCTGCAGCCAGAGGAACTCCAGGCCGCTCCTTCCCTGGTGGTTGTCAAGTTCAGGTCAGAACTAACTTTAGCCCTGCAGCCCTCGAACGGGGACAGCCCGCTAGCGGATTACATCCTCCTTAAATGGCTAAGAGGCTTTTTGTCAGAGACTAAGAGAAAGGAAAGGAAATTATTCCACTTATTATTTCATCTGTTCTGTACCTGGTGTCATTCTCCAGTGTCTTGCAGGATAATGACACTTTCTATTCATGTAGCCTGACTGTCCCAGGGGCTGCAGGTTTTCCACAACCATTATCAGCCACGTGGGCCTGGGAGGCCCAGGAAGGAGGGACAGCATTTGCTTTATTTTCTGCTTGGTGATCTCTCTCTCTCTCTCTCTCTCTCTCTCTCTCTCTCTCTCTCTCTCTCTCGTAGCACTGAAAATTGAGTCCAGGGGCATTCTATCTCTAAGCTACACCCCCAGCCCTATTTATTTTTTTATTTGGAAACAGGTTCTCACTAAGTTGCTGAGGGCCTGACTAAATTACCGAGGCTGGCCTTGAACCTGTGATCCTCCTGCATGTCCCACCACACCTAGCTTGTCATGATGCTCTTAATCTGAGGAAATGTGTCCTGTGGCAAGTTGGAAGACAGAAGAGGTGTCCCCTTGAACTGGCAGGCAGGAGTCCAAGTCGGTTGACCATCTTTCAGATGCAGTTCTCCTCATAGCCACATCCTGTGCGCAGCGTCAGCTCAGGTTGCTTCTCTAGGGCTTGGATATTTCAGAAAGGACCTGAAGTCCCCTTCAAAGGGTGCTGGGACGTAAATAGCTTTTGCAGAAGAGCGCTGCCTCATCGAGGCGCTGACGGAATCGACGCCACGTGGACCTAGCTGCAATCTGTTGCTCGGGTAATGGAGCAATGGCGAGTGAAATGTTATTACATTTTTTTTTTTAACCCTGTGAATGAGTCCTTAGTAAAAAGGACAAGTGGCCTCCAGGTGTCTGGCCACAAGATTCCCATCACTGAGTCACGCAGCCGGTTGGAAGCACAAGAGGCAGCACAGAGTCTCCTCATGATTCAGCGGCTGCCAACTTGGACGGTCCCCAGTTCCAACTTGAGCACTTCCCTTTAGTCACTCTACTGCACAGTCAGTTCCCCTTCTGTGGGTGAACAATAGGAGGAAATTCTACTGCAGGGACAAGGCTGCCACTGTCCCCTCTGACCAGATATCCCTAGGGAGAACAGACTGCCCACGTCCAGAAGAGCTGTTCCTGGCAGGAACCACCTGTGGGGAGCCCACACCAGGGGCTTGAACTCCCGGCCATCCCAGAGCAGGGCTGGTTGATGTGCTGACTCCATGGTTGCCAAGGTTACAAGGACACTGTTGAGGCAGGAGGTGAGCCAGAGTGAAGGGAGTATTGGCTTAGAAATCTTGTCTTTGTCATTAATGGGTGACATCAGGCCAGTGAGGATCTCTGTGGATCTGGGTTTTTTCTCATCTGTAGGGTTAATGACCAAGGTGAAGATGGCTTTATGTTTATCAGATGATAAAGCTGGGCATGCTGGTGCACACCTGCAATCCCAGTGCTTGGGAGGCTGAGACCAGAGGATAGCAGGTTTGAGGCCAGGCTCAGCAATTTACCTAGACCCTATTTCAAAATAAAATATGAAAAGGGCTAGGGGTGTAGCTCAGAGGTAGAATGCCCCTGGGTTCAATTCCTAGTACTGAAAAAAAAAAAAAATCAGATAATAAACCCAAATGACTCTAGGGGCCAGAGGGATGATGTAAATGAACAGATTACCAGGCTGTAAGATGCTAGGCAAGGTGGAGCCCAGGGAAAACTGGAGTATAGATGCCTAATGATAGTCAAATTCTAATAAAGATGATAATAATAAAACCTCCCAGAAGTCCCTCCTGAAATGTAGGCCAAAAAAATGCCAAGGAACATTTTTTAACTCGTTCCCCAAGTTTGTGAAACTGAGGAGAAACCTCAGCAAACTCTCAGCTTCACTTGCTTTTAGTACTTGCTTTTAATTGACCTTAAGAAACTAATTTTGGAGGGAGGTCATACAATTGAGCAATACATTATTTCCTTCCTTCCTTCCTTCCTTCCTTCCTTCCTTCCTTCCTTCCTTCCTTCCATCCTGTTGGGGATCAAACCCAGGGACATTCTACCTATGACCTACACCCCTAGCCCTTTTAATTTTTTTTAATTTGGAAACGGGGTCTGGATTACAGGGGCACACCATCACACCTAGCTTTATTAACCTCTTACTAGCTTTGCTGTAGATAAACCCTCTGACTTGTGACTCATGATAATAATGATTGTCTAGGTTACTTTTTAGTGACTTGAAGGCTGCTGCATTCTATCTCTGAGCTACACTCTCAGCAATTTTTATTTTTATTTTGAAACAGGATCTTGTTTAGTTGCCAAGTGTCCCACTAAGTTGCTGAAGCTGGCCTCAAACCTGCAATCTTCCTGTCTCAGCCTCCCAAGTACTGAGATTACAGGTGTGCACCACCAGGCTCAGGTTGAAAGCACTGACTCTTGGGCCCAAGCGTCCACTGGGTGACCTTTTGATGTCAGAAGGCCGAAAATGCCACCTTTAGCTCATGCTAACACTGCTGTTTTCTGCAACATGCATTCCATGAGGAGCTATGAAGATGATTGCACATGTGCAGACCACTCATTACATCACTGTTCACTTTTCTTTACCCCCTAAATATTCCTAAACCCTATCATGGAGGAGGTGGATTCGAGACTTGGTCTCCCACCTCCACGCTTGGCTGCCTTGCAAATAAACTCTTTAATTTAGCAAATCTTGTTGCTTCAGTGTTGGCCTGCTGTGGGCAGGCAAAATGAGCCTGGTTCCGTAACAGTTGCTCCTAGTTTTAATTATCTAGACTTTATCTGGAAGCATGTGTTCTTACATATCTGAATTCCCAATTCAATTATATATCTTTTTTTTTTTTTTTGCGGTACTGGAGATTGAACACAGGGGCATTCTACCTCCGAGCTACACCCCCAGCCCT
>PVLC010013804.1:0-18958 GCA_004027655.1 Graphiurus murinus
TTTTTTTTTTTTTGTGGTACTGGGGATTGAACTCAGGGGCATTCTACCTCCGAGCTACACCCCCAGCCCTATTTTTTTATTCTTTATTTTGAAACCGAGTCTCACTAAGTTGCAGAGTGCCTCACTAGGTAGCTGAGGCTGGCCGCGAACCCGGATCCTCCGGTCTCAGCCTCCCGAATGCTGGGACTACAAGCGTGCGCCACCACGCCCGGCTAGTGGAGGGTTTTGAGGAAAAGAATAACATGACATAAACACATAATTTAATATTGTTCAGAAAGTCATCTTGCAATTCACAAACAATGCATGAAGAGAAATTTAATCAGTTGTTTTCAGCATGATCATTATCAATAGTCTCCATGGATATGATCACAGATGTCATAGAGTTTTATCTTAATGTAGATCATTTATTGTATGCTGCTTTGAGCTGTTAATCATTAGTGTTCTCAGAGGTCCTCAAAGTCAGGCTTATATTTGTCTGGCTCTGATGAAAATACTTAGACTTACAAAACAAAAAGGCAAGCATTTAGCCAGGCATGGTGGCGCACACTTGTAATCCCAGCATTCGAGAGGCTGAGACCGGAGGATCCGGGTTCACGGCCAGCCTCAGCTACCTAGTGAGGCACTCCGCAACTTAGTGAGACTCGGTTTCAAAATAAAGAATAAAAAAAAAAAAATAGGGCTGGGGGTATAGCTTGGAGGTAGAATGCCCCTGAGTTCCATCCCCAGTACCGCAAAAAAAAAAAAAAAAGGCAAGCATTTTCCCTAAAAGTTTCATTTCTTACCTCGTGGGATAGCATTTCCATTTTAAGTGCAATGAACAAGACTCATAAATTTTTTTTTCTTTTGGTGGCAGAGGTTGAATGCAGGGACATCCTATCTCCAAGCTACACCTGCAGCCCTTTTTATTTTTTATTTTGAAACAGGGTCTCGCTGAGGCCATCCTCCAACCTGTGATCCCCTTGTCTCAGCCTCCCAAGTACTGGGATTACAGGGCTGTGCTACCATGCCAGCAAGACTCTTAAAATGTTAACATTCTTGACAGATGTAAAACTATGAAAGTGCATATACTGCTCCACAAAATATTAATTTAGAAATCAAAGTTGGTTCTTACCTAGAAATCAAAGTTAGTTATCACTAACTTTAGAAATCAAAGTTACTTATCTTGAATTGCTAGTGGATGACTCTGACCCTCCCAGGCGCTTAAGAATAGGAATCAATAACCAAGCTACTTCTGCTTTATGTAGTACTCAGAACATTTCATTGAATTAAATCATCAAAAGACTATTGAATGAGCATTTACTATATATCAGCTACTCTATTTGGCACTGGGATACAACAGTGAACACATTACAAAAGCTCTTCCTTCATGAAGTATCTCCTTTGGTAGGAGACCCGTGGTTGGAGAAGAGTAAATCAGGAGACTGGCTGGAAATGAGCAGAGAGAAATAACCAGTACCAGGTAGCAAACCATGTAGAACACTGAAAGAACTTTGGCTTCAAATGTGAAGACAGTGGAGGGTTTTGAGGAAAGGAATAACACATTTTTTAAAAAGATCAAATAACTGTGATATTGTTTTGAGAATAGACTGAGATAGGCATGGGTCTCCAGAGGACCACAATAATTCAGGCAAGAGATAATGGGATTTAGAGCAATGTATTTACCATAGACCATGCAAAGTACTTGGTTTTGTGATATAACAAATCCTAGGGTGTGAGATAAAGAATGGAGACAAGGGTAACTCCATCTTATTATTTTTTTTGCCTGAGCTCTTTAAATGATAGAGTTGCTGTTTGCTGAGAAAGGCAAAACTGTGATAGGATTGGGACTAAGGGTTAAGTTTGGGGTATGGTAAATTCAAGAGGACTTTTATACTTCATAGGGAGGTATCAAGTAGGATGTCATATGAGTCTGAAGTTCAAGAGAGATGCCAGGGTTAGGTGTATATATTCAGAAGTCTTAGGTATGAAGATTAGACTTAAAGCATTAAGAATAGATGTAATTACCAAAGGAGTATGTGTAGACAAGAAGGAGATGGGGCCAAGGACTAAGTCCTGAGGCATTTCAAATTTCCCACTCATGCATCCTAAGTAAATTCACCTCATTAAAGTACTTACTCCAGTATTTGCAACATTTGTTTTATAAAAACAAAAAAAAGAATATATTTCTTTTCACAGGTAACTTATTAAAATTCCAGAGAACTGAAATTATGCAGAACATCTTTTGGGAAATGATGTAATTCATTGCCTCATCTATCCACTTAATGTTCTTTATGTAAACAGAGCTATTACAAATCTACTTGACTTTTTTTTCAACTAGCTTTCATAGTGAATGAAATTGGAAAAGAGAAAGGATAGTTCATTCAATAAAACTGGCAGTGGCATTATACTCTACCTCCTCCTTTTTCTATTTAAAATGATAATTATCAAATCTTGATCAGAAACAAAAAAGAAATTTCAAATCATTTGTTTTCTCCTTCAAGATTTTCCAACAACCTTTTAGAAAATGGTTTCAATGTGTTAAAAGAGAGACTTTCCCCACCCATTGAAACTATAAATTGGCCAAAACCATGATCTTCAATGAGATCTTCTCCCTTTTTTAATATTTGAATATCTCAAATAAGCTTCTAAAAATGTATTGGAAAATAAATACTCAAATGTTGCCTCTGTGTGTGTGTGTGTGTGTGTGTGTGTGTGTGTGTGTGTGTGTGTGTGTTTACTGAGGATTAAGCCCAGGAGCATTCTACCTCTGACTTATACCCAAAACTATTTTACTTTTTATTCTGAAACAGGGCCTCACTACATAGCTGAGGAACTTGCTAAATTGCTGATCAAACCTGCAATCTTCCTGTCTCAGCCTCCTAAGTGCTAGGATTGCAAGCATGCACCACTACACCCACTATCAGATGTTGATTTCAGTCATAAGCATACCAAATAAATTTAGATTGTTTTATCCCATGCCAATTTATATACATAAACACAAAGCTCATACACATAACTCTTGATTTGTTTTTAGAAGTAAACATTACTAAAAACCACCTGGCATCCTAAGATTCCTGAAATAAAGTATTTTTTTCAGAAACAACTTAAACCTTAGAAAGACGCTACTATATTACAAAACGAACCTTCCTATTTTTTGTCTTTGAATAATATCCAACTGGGAAAGTACCCAACTCTATTTGAACTCCTTAAACTCTAGTTGCCACTTTGTTTTCTGTTTTTTAAATTTAAAAACATTTTAATATGCCACAATGAAACATACTATTCTGTACAATTATTATGCATCAATAAAATAATTATATTTGGCCTATAGCCAATCATCACACCAGATAGTATAATAGTCATCCTTAAAGAAAAATAAATGCACCAGGCGTGGTGGCGCACACTTGTAACCCCAGCATTCGGGAGGCTGAGACCGGAGGATCTGGGTTCGTGGCCAGCCTCAGCTACCTAGGGAGGCACTCCGCAACTTAGTGAGACTCGGTTTCAAAATAAAGAATAAAAAATAGGGCTGGGGGTATAGCTCGGAGGTAGAATGCCCCTGAGTTCCATCCCCAGTACCGCAAAAAAAAAAAAAAAGAAAAAGAAATGCTATGAACAGACATTTTTTATTTCTATAAAAGATGCAAACAGATAAAATTTGCAATGCTCATCTTAAAGAAGCTTAGATGTCAAAATTAGGAAGCATCATTCTTGTTTATCTGCCTCAGTTTAGCTCAACCTGAGATTAAGCATCTCTATAACTTTAGGTATCATTGGAAACTACTTTTGTTAGCATCTCCATTCCAGAGTTGCAAGATCTAAATTTTACAAACTAAATCAAAACCCTGATGATTTTAATAAGGAAATTTCAAATTGTGCAACTCTCATCTAAAAACATTTGTTGTTTTAGAACTTTCTTGCATCCCTGCGGGAATACAGATTTCCCTGGAATCTAGGATGGTGCCACAATTTCTAAATGTTCTTATTAGGAAATGCACAGAAGATTCAGGGGAGATTTCAGGACACCCTACATTGTTTTTGCTCTGTCAGCTAACCAAATAAAAGAGAAACTTGAGAAAATTTGCTAAATCATCTTCTACAAAGGGCAAAACTTTCCTATAGGTCACTCCTAGGACTGAAAATTTGACTGCAAATGCCAGATGTCACCCACTCTACCCTCATGTCTCAATACAGAGATATCTAAAGCCAAACTACTCAAGACATGATAAAAGAAAAGAATAGTTGGGCATGGTTACAACTATGATATACACTGAGTTCATGGGTCAAATTTATTTTTTATTACTTATCAGAAAGTATGTGCACGAAGCCGGGCGTGGTGGCGCACGCTTGTAATCCCAGCATTCGGGAGGCTGAGACCGGAGGATCCAGGTTCTCGGCCAGCCTCAGCTACCTAGTGAGGCACTCTGCAACTTAGTGAGACTCGGTTTCAAAATAAAGAATAAAAAATAGGGCTGGGGGTATAGCTCGGAGGTAGAATGCCCCTGAGTTCAATCCCTGGTACCGCAAAAAAAAAAAAAAAAAAAAAAAAAGAAAGTATGTGCACGAAAATGAGTATTACAATATGCTGTGAGTATTTGAAGTGCTATATTGAATAAATGCTGTTAACATTAAATTCCTAACAAGGATTTGAGTTTCCTAGCTTATGAAATAATAATGATGATGATGTTAGTATCTAACTATTCATTGTATGGTCTGGAGAGAATTGAGTGAAGTTCTGTCTGTGTATATTGTGAAATTTAATGTGTAAACGCTAATTAAAGGATGCTAACATCAAGGACTCCTAAATACATTTTGACTCACAGTTACACATTTCCTTCTCCATCAGCACCAGTAGGATTCAGACTACAGAAAATATTACCATGAAAATTCTCACCTAGATGAGGGGAGGTAGGAGCTCCCTTAGTCAAGTAATGCAAGATGTTAGAAGGATATGTTAATGGAATATTTCCTGTTTGAGACAAAAGCCCCAAAGCTAATACTAGGAGATAGGTAGTCTTATGATCCATAGAGAAGCTTCTAGAAGACATATACTCACAGCACTTTCTGAAAAATGGATAGGTCAAGGCCAGACCTTCTACTCTCATTCTTGATTCCATTCAAATTAAATAAGTAAATGATTGAAACTCTGAAGCCTTTTTTTTTTTTTCTTTTTTTGTAAGCACCATTATCCTTGGCAAAAAGCCCTGTGGAAGACCAGACCCATTCTGATGCCCCTGAGGAAGAAAAAAAGGACCATCCCTGGAAAGCCAATTCATAAGTGCTTGGTATACACATTTATAAAGCCTAGGAATCCCTGTAAAAAGAGGAAGGTAACAGGCATGTTCTTTGTTTCAATCTACTTTTCATCACTGTGACCAAAATATCTGAACAACATAGAAAAGGGTAGGCTAATTTGAGCTTACAGTTTCAGAGGGGCAGTCCATAGTCAGCTGACTCTGGTACTTGATTTAATCTTGTGTTGTTTTGTTCATCAGGGCCATAGGAGGTTTGAGTAGATACACTCTGTGATGACCACACAACAATGAAGTCATCTCACAATGCATTTCTCAGAATGTATCCCTGTTGTTAAGCAAGCTGGGGCATATTGTCATTAACAATTGTAATTAATAATTGAAATTAAGAAATATGAGGAACTGTGCCAGCAATTGATACATGTTATCTCCTGTAATTAGCCAAAAATCTTAAAATATAGGCTCAGAAATTTTAAGCAAGTCATCCAGGGTCACACAATTATAGGTAAATCATTTAGAATCTGAACCCATTTGGCCAAACCCAAGCCCAAACTCTACCTACTATAGAAATCTACCCTTTCACCTCCCTCTCAAGAGTGATGCACTGCAAATAAATAAAGAGGTATGAGGTTATAAGGCACAATGAGACTTAGATTCCCTTTGTCTAAGAATAGTACACATAATCACCACTCTACAGGTGAACAACTGAAGGAGAGTGTGGCTAGGATTCAAGGCCAGGCTTTCTGCCTTTACCCATGTTGTAAGCAATGGGCCCACACGGTCCTAAGACCAATGAGTCACATCACACATGATTTTTTTTTTTTTCTTTTTTTTGCGGTACTGGGGATTGAACTCAGGGGCATTCTACCTCCATGCTACATCCCCAGCCCTATTTTTTATTCTTTATTTTGAAACAGGGTCTCACTAAGTTGCAGAATGCCTCACTAGGTAGCTGAGGCTGGCTGCAAACCCGGATGCTCCGGTCACAGCCTCCCAAATGCTGGGATTACAAGCGTGCGCCACCATGTCCGGCTCACACATGATTTTTGTCTTTACACAATGTCACAGGTTTATTCAACAATCAAAGTGATCGGGTTATGGATGGGTAATTGCATATCATGCCCTGTCCGGAAGCAAAGCAGGCAGTTAAAGGTTTAAAACAGGCAGCTTCTTACAGATCTGGGACTTAAGGGGGGTGGGGTAAAAGGCACTGTGTATCTTCTCTCATAGCTAAGCCCTGATATGTGATGTCAGACTGGCCTTAAGTCATTGCCCCCTTTATCATGGGAACCCAATAAGAAACACTATTTAAGACTTGGGGGTCCAGAGAGGTGCCAGCGTTCTTATTCAAAACACCCTACTATAGTCCTCTTCACTGCAGTGCTTTTCCTGTATTTTCTCTTCTACTTCTAATAAATCCTTATTAAGCTTTGCAATTAAAGGTTGTCCTGGCTCATTATTTCAAGATGGGCAGAGGACAAGAACCCACGACACAACCACCTGAACCTTAACAAAAAGCATGCAGGAAATTGTCTAAATAAAGTTAAGCTAAGTTCTAAGTTTGGATGCTGGGTGGCTACTTTGCCAAAGCCAATTAGCAATGAATGAGTATCAAATAATACACTTCACACTAGCAAATCTAACAATTTAAGTTGAATAAATGTACTAAAGAGGACATAAATTCTAAGACTTAGAGCACTTCAATAATCAGCAAAATAATACAATGCAAACAAACAGGGAGTAGAGAACAATGAACCAAGTACAGGTATGGAAGAGGAAATTCAAGAGTTCCCCAGAAGCTGAGCTGGTCAGAAGTCTCGCTCTGATCCTTGTGATTGAGAAGAGCAGGACCAAAGCAAGTGGCTGGATCTGAGTCATTACACATGGGCAGACTGTCGTGGTGTAAGCAAAGCTCAGCTTTATAGGACTTTCTGGGAGTTTCCAGGTATCTTTGGCAAGCTCATCCAGGCTTATCAAACCTGCCAAACTCCTGTCATCAGTTCAAATGTGTTGATGAAATAAGTCCATCAGAGATGAGAAGGTATTTATGAGCCAAATGTCCATTATCAATTGCAGCACAGAAGTGCTGTCTGAGCCCTATGCTCACGTATCCAGACAAGTTTCTGAAGCTGTATGTGACATGTCTTGGACAAGTTGTTTATGAGTTTTTATCTGAGCTATATGCTGGCATGTTAAAACAAATTGTTAATGAGTTCCTAACAATTATTTTATATCCCATGTTCTATACAACCTGCCTCCTGATGTCTTGATTTAGGGTTCCCATAGGTAGATATTGAACAAGGATTCAGGTAAAACCAGAAGTGATTCTCCAAAGTAAGGATGTCTTAAGGTAAGTGAAATAGAAAAGGGAAGAAAACCAATAAAGTACAAATAACTACTGGGGCAACCTAAGTTTAATCCCCTAAGGGAACTCTGGGGAACAATGTAAAACAATTATCTTAGTTATTGCCTGAGAGCTGCTGCTGGAGACTTTAAGTCCCCAGCACTTTTGACCTGCTGTGGGCACTGCCACATGCCAGAAAAGGCCCTCAGGCAAGGACATCCGGAGGCTGGCTGTTGGAAGTTAGGCAGAAATGCTCTGCAGTAATAAATATTGAGAAAATGGGTAACACCAATGGTTGCTGAGAAACTTCAAATTGTGACATCACTACTAGTGATTTTCCAGAATTCATTAAAACCTAGGGAAAATAATAATTATTTGATCAAGAGACTGGTTTCTTTCAGGATCCGTTGAAAATGGTTTGAGCACTGAGTAAGTAATTCACTTACATTTCCTGTGATATTAGAGCTTTCATAGGACAGAGCATATTTTATTTAAAACAGTAAATGAATCATAATTCTAAAACATTATTGTGAGTATTCAACAACAATCTTGTATTTTTGGCTCAGCTATTCATAGATATCTTCATGAACTTTACTTTTATGATCCACATATGCGTCCTATACATCATAACACCTCCTGTGTCTCTAGGGAAGATGGTAGAAAGGAAGCTAGTGAAAGCAAATGTGTATTAATTTTAATTGTTATTTCTTCTTATAACTGCTATTTAATACTCTTTGCTTTAAAACCTGATCTGTATGCCAAATCCACATCTTGTTCTGCTTAATCATTGAGACTCACAAAGCAGTCTTATTTGTCTAGGGTAGACTTTAAGCCTTGGTAAATGTGTGTTTCCCAGCATTTGTTTTTAATGAGTATGCCACAGTGGCATCATGTCAGGTCCAATTGCTCTGGCTTCCAATGAGGAAAGAAACTTGGAAAATTTTCTTGACAATATTCAGGACTCTATCCACCATGCCAATTATCTTTGTAGTAAAAGAAAATCCAAACTTCTAGAAAATCCACTTTTTTAATTTCAAGAGAAAGGAATGTTTGTATGTTTAAAAGATTACCTTTTATTGTATTCATGGACAACTAATGAAAAAACTACTGCTTTAAAACATTACGAGTAACCGTGCTAGGGACAAAGCATCATGGGTAACAGTGCTGGAAACAGTGTTGGAGAGACTCAAATATACTGAGTACAAAGCAGATGGGGTCATAAGTTTTGAATCCAAAGTACATTCATGAGGCTTGTAGGTGGAAAATTGTTCTGTACTGGTCTTCTGTTTCTCATCTTTCAGTAATTTCTAGCCTTATAACTAAACATGAAGAAAAATGTGAAATGGAACAATGATATGTGACCTTGTTCATGACAACCCTCAGGCAAGTATTGTTTTTGGAAATCAAGACCCAGAGGTGATAAGCTGCTAGACAATTTATAAAAGCAAATCTAAACAAAACTTGGTTTATCCTTTATGCTAGTTCTGCTAGAATTTTCTCCTTCAAACTCCACTTTCAACCCTACCTTTTATTTCCCTAAAAGTCTTTCTAAAGTGTCTCCTCAGTGTGACTGGAATGGCATATTCTGCATTCTACCTAATCTTTTACTTAACAGATTCTTGAGGTCAGAGGCTAGCCCTTATAAAGTATCCCTGGCAGCCAGGCGT
This sequence comes from Graphiurus murinus, assembly GCA_004027655.1. Classification (NCBI taxonomy): domain Eukaryota; kingdom Metazoa; phylum Chordata; class Mammalia; order Rodentia; family Gliridae; genus Graphiurus; species Graphiurus murinus. The sequence continues at coordinate 9,243 of PVLC010013804.1, forward strand.
GGTGGCACACGCTTGTAATCCCAGCATTTGGGAGGCTGAGACCGGAGGATCCAGGTTCGCGGCCAGCCTCATCTACCTAGTGAGGCACTCCGCAACTTAGTGAGACCCTGTTTCAAAAAAAAAAAAAAAAAAAAAAAAAAACAGGGCTGGGGGTATAGCTCAAAGGTAGAATGCCCCTGAGTTCCATCCCCAGTACCGCAAAAAAATAAAATAAAATAAAGTATTTCTGGAATCTTCTGATGTTAGCAAACTCACAGTTTACAACTTTGAGTTACACCAAGCACATACATGGAAGGTTGACATGTCCCATTTTACTTACTCATCTAGGTAAGAATTGTAAAAATCATCCACACTAAAATGTGTACATTATTTGCACATAAGTAATGATAAAATTATTTGACTCTTTTTGAAAACAAAAGAATAAAATTCAACCATTACTCTACCATGATAACCACTGTTAGCATCTGCTACAGTTTTGATATGGTTTGAGTGCATCTTCCAAAAGCTTGTGTAGCAAATGCTTGGTCCCCAGTGTGGTGGTGTTGAGGCAGTGGAACCTTTTAAGGGGGGGACCTAGTGAGAAGAAGGTCAGTGGGATGCACCTTCAGAAGGGATTAGTGTAGTTCTGTTAGCACACCAGTTATTCCTCTAAGACTGGGTTGTTATTGAATAAGCCTAGCCCCTAGAATTCTCTGGCTTCCTGTCTTGATCTCTTTCTTCCACATGTGCTCTCACCATGATGTCATTGGCCATGATGTGATGTAGCCACGGGGACCCTCATTAAAGGTCAAACTGATAAGGCAACCTGATCTTTGACTTTTAGACTCTAAAACTATGAGCTAAACATTCCTCTTTTTTTTTTTTTTAATAAAGTACCCGGACTTAAGTACTTTTCATAGCTATAATAATGCAACATCTTACTGTTTATTATAATTGGGATGTAATTATAATATATAAACACAGCATACATATATTATTTATCCTTGTCTAAATAAGAAATGCTGGATAAGACAAATTACTTCTGGATTAGTATGATACAGTTGGTACCTTGTACAGACATAAACATGTATTTGTGTTTGTATTCACCATGTGCCTCACAATCCACTATTAGCTGTTTACATAGAGTATTAACAGATTTATTGCTCACATGAATTTTATAACATATATTCAGTTATGACTATCTCCATTTAGAATAGAGAAACCAAGAGACAAGGCAGATAGGCAATTTAGAGCAGTGAAGCCAAGACTGAAGGCTGCGCAGTTTGGCTACAGAGTTTATCCCCTATTAAGTTTATCCCCTATTAAGGGATAAACTCTTACTTGTTTTCTTTACAGGACACATTGAGTTACATACTCAGTCTTCAACGATATATTAAAAGTTGAGAGTAGCAAAGCAAATACATTGTAATTAAGAGGAAAATTTAATTTTTAATTAATTAATTTTTATTTTAGTTGGTTTGTGGTGTTGTGCATGTTGGGTAAGTGTTCAGTTTACCACTGAATCACAGACCCAGCCCATCAAAATGACATTTTTTTAATTTACCACTTCATTAAAAGTGGCAAGTTTTTTTAAAAGACACATCTTTTTGGTTACATGCCTTTGCAAGTATTACTATTAATATATAATATAGAAATATCACAAAAATAAACTAACCTTATAACAACTTACCTATATTTAAGAGTCAAATTATAACCCAAAAGGGTCCCTTTTTTAAGTTGTCACACCCAGGCATGGTGGTACACGCTTGTAACCCCAGTACTTGGGAGGCCGAGACAAGAGAATTCGGGTTCATGGTCAGCCTCAGCTATTTAGTGAGGCCCTCCACAACTTAGTGAGACCCTGTTTCAAAATAAAGAATAAAAAATAGAACTGAGGGTATAGCTCAGAGGTAGATTGCCCCTGAGTTCAATCCCACCAAAAAAAAAAAAAAAAAAATCTTGTATATAGCTGGGCTTGGTGGTGCACACCTATAATTCCAGTATTTAGTAGGCTGAGACAGTAGGATCACAGGTTCAGGGTCAGCTTCAGCAATTTTGCAAGATTTTCACCAACTCATCCAGATCCTGTTTCAAAACATAAAAATAAAAATAGGTCTAGGTATGTAACTTGAAGGTAGAATGCCCCTGAGTTCAATCCCCAGTACCAAAAATAAATAAATAAAACTTATATGTGAAAATTTGAAAGAATAATCTACTATTCATATACTGTAGTGATCATTCATTTTATAGTGGAGAGAAGAACTTCAATTATCTTTATGTGAATAGATCAAAAATATAGCATCTTAAACAGCATGAAATTAAGAAAACCAATTAAAAATTTGGCAACCTAATGTCAAATGCACATAGAGTTACATGTTCTTTTTCCAGAGCTGAACTTATGTCAGGGACATAACAAAAATATTAAGCCAAGCTAAATAATTTGCCAACTCTGGAATAGAGTAACTATTGATTATTTTTAGTAAGTTGTAAAACAAAGTAGGTTTGTTGTTGTTGTTGTTGTTTGTTTATTTCTTTGTTGATGACCTAAGTGAGCTAAACTGAACTGAAATAGAATTGGAATACTCCAGAAACTTCTCAAGTAGAATACCACAAATGTCTCCATTCCAAAGCTGAATCACTGTGGCACTGAACCATGAACATGACAATCCCAAGCAGTTCAACAGGGGTCTCTTCTTCATGAGTAAACTCTTGGTCTTCCATGCATATAGAAAGATATTACAAGTTCCAAAGAAGGAAACTCTCCAGCACAAAAATTTTCACTCTTTAAAATAAAAAACAATGAGGCCAAGTTAATATCAATATTTCAGTTGAGATCCTGTAATACTGAGATTTTACAATACTGACATCTGGTGGTAACACAATTTATAACACCGTGCCTCCAATTCATTCTTCTGTACAGAAACAAATAAATTCAGCTAAAATAAAAATGTCCTTCATTCCTGGAACTTTACTTACCTGTCTTGAAATTACTGCTGGAACTAGTGAAATACTTAAATAAACCAATAGCATTTAATATTTAATTGACCCCCATCTCCAAAAGGTAAAATGTTTCATTTATCTGAATTTAAGTGTGCAGATGCCTTAAACAAGTAAAGAAAGTCATTATTGACTGTGTCTTTCTGGGCTTCGCTGCTTTTATACTAAGAGATTGGAGGAATTAACAGTAATTGAATATCTCAATATGCCAAACCCTGTTGTAAGTACTTTGCATATATTGGCTCCTTCAATACTTAAAATATCCATATAAAATACAGCATTGTTATTGTGCGTTAAGAAAAGGAGCCTAGTAATTTGTTCAAAGTTATTAGAAGTAAGAAAAGAATAATATCTAAGCCCAGAAGTCATGCTTTCACAGGCTGTACTGTATTCTCCACTGGAATAAACTCATTCTTTCTTCTCAGTTTTTTTGTATTTATCAGTACTTTTGTTTTTCCATTTGCCTAGCAGGAGCCATTTTTATGTGCTAAATTGTAGGCCTCAGTAGAATATATTTATATTCTAGTAGAATATCTTACCTCATTTGTATCTCCATATTTCCTGTCACCCTTTTAAATTATAAATCTAATTTCCCCATGCGTTATTTAAATTATTAATCATCGGAAAAAAGAAAAATACATTAAGATAATGAAGTGTGTGTGTGTGTGCACGCGCGCGCGTGTGTGTTGCTTGGAATCAATGAAATATCCTTTTTTTGGCAATTTTCATTCACTTATCTGCTTATTCCATGAATTTATTTTATTACTACTGGATTGTAAATTCCTGGCAACTGATACCTGTTTTCTAACACATCTAAATCCAAATATAGTTCTCCTCAAACCTAAGAAAGCTCATCCCAGAAGTAGTCAAACCACCTGGCAAATAAAACCCCATCAGAAACAATGGTCTTACCTCTATCTTTTGTCATTTACTGCTGTATCTGATCTGAATTTTATTGTTCCATAAGAAATAAAGGTGCAGCATTTTATGTATAATATACACATACATTTTTACCTATGCAATAATTGTCATAATTAAGAAATGAAACCAGGTATGGAGGCACATGCTTGTAATCCCAGTACTTTGGAGGCCGAGCTAGGAGGATCGAAGGTTTACAGCCAGGCTTAGCATCTTAGTAATGCCCTCCACAACTTAGTCAGATCCTGTTTCAAAATAAAAAAATAAAATAGGGCTGGGGGTATAGCTCAGAGGTAGTGTGTGTGGGTTCAATCCCCAGCCGCCTACCCCTCCCCAAAAAAGTTATTATTTGGAATAATCTTGAAGAATGAGAAAAAACATTCCAGGTGAGCCAGGCATGGTGGTGCACGCTTGTAATCCCAGTATTTGGGAGGCTGAGACCGGAGGATCCGGTTTCGCGGACAGCCTCAGCAACTTACTGAGGCCTTCTGCAACTTAGTGAGACCCTGTTTCAAAATAAAGAATAAAATATAGGGCTGGAGATGTAGCTCAGAGGTAGAATGCCCCTGGGTTCAATCTCCAGTACCACAAAAAAAAAAAATCCAGGTGGTAAAAGGCAGAAATAACATTTCACCAAGACACAAAAGGTATGTAAATTTGTCAAGCTATACCTAGGATATCTATAGCTGCTTAAAACATTGCAAAGCTACTGCTATTGAAATCTGATTCGAATCAGATTTGCTTTTTGCTGACCAGCTAATTAGTGACTGAAAAATTTTTGCCAAATTGCTAGGATTTAATGATTTTGTCAATATGTTACTGGACAATGCTAATGAATTGAAATCTCTTTAGAAAGAATAATAATTACCAATTGAAATATATGTGGTAATAATGGCACATACCTATAATCCCAGTATTTGGGAGGCCGAGACAAGAGCACCACAGGTTCAAGGCCAGCCTTACTAACTTAGAAAGATCCTGTTTCAAAAAAAAAAAAAAATAGAGCTGGGGGTGTAGCTCAGAGGTAGAATGCCCTGGGTTCCATCCCTAGCACCACAAAACAAACAAAGAATATATGTTGTGAAATGACTAACATTGGTTCCTAAGGAGTAAGGATCTGAGGTAGGGATGAATTTCTTGTCTTGTACTAGAGTTTTATGTTGTTTCATAATAACACCAAAAGGAGAATCTTAGAAATTCTAAATGCTAATATTCAATAAGCTAAATTGTGAGTGAAGGGAAACTACTCTGAGGACACACTGATCATGGCAAATTTTAAAATTAACAATCAAAGGGCTAGGGACGTGGTCAAGTGTTTGTCTAGCATGCCCAAGGCCCTGGGTTCAATCTCCAGTACCACAAAGAAAATTAGTTATCAATATTTCACAGAATAAAATAAATTATTTTCTAAATACTAATTGTAGTAGTCACCTTCATATTACTACAGTGCAATACCTGAGGCAACTAACTTTTAAAAGAAAAGGTTTATTTAGCTCCCAGTTTTGGAGGTCCAAAGCCATTGGCTCAGTGCTGGCAAGGGTAAAGGGTGGTGGCACATCAGGGCAGCAGCACATGTGGGAGCAAAACCATCACATCCTCAACCAGAGCAGAGAAAGAGCACAATAGATACGGCTCCCACAGTCCCATTTGACCCCCAGTGACCTCAGGAACTTTCACTGCCCCACCTTCTGAAGTTTCCGGTAACTCCCAACAACACCCCTTGCAGACCAAGATTTCAATCACAATTCATCCTTAGGGGACACTCAAAACAAACTACAGCACTAATATTTTTTGCTTTTTGTTTTTCAAATGACTATATCATATTAAGAGAAAAGTAAGCACAGTGTAGCAGGAGAACAATATATGCCTGTAGGAAGGCAATAAAAGTGGAATGATAGGTAAAGCTAGAAAAGTCAGTTGGAGCAACGCATGGTGGTGTATATATGTGATCCCAGGACTTGGGAGGCTGAATAAGGAATTTTAAACAGGAAAATAAGTGGTCAGTGAGTTATTAGCACTTTAGAAAGATCAATGTGGCACAATATCAGTGAATTATTTTTTAATAAAGAGGATGAAAGGAGCATCTACAAAAAACTTATCCATGAAACCTAAGAAAGAATACATGCAGAAAGAGTTATGTGGTCAGAAAATGCCAGGGGGGTACAAGGATGAAGATATTAAAAAGTATCTACTGGGTAGCCAGGCATAATGGTGTATACCTGTCATCTCAGTACTGGAGAGGCTGAGACAGGAGGATCACAGGTAAGGCCAGCCTCAGCAACTTTGTTTCACTAAAAAAAGTAAAGAGGGCTGGGAGTAGAATGCCCCTGGGTTCAATCTCCAGCATCAAAAATAATAACAACAATGATAATATCTACTGGGCATAACAATGTCATGCACTGAGAACCTTATTACAAGCTTTAAAATGGTAGTGACACTTTGATGTGAAGTAAAACAGGAGCTAACCGGTAGAGAATAAAGGAGGTATAAGGAATCCATACTCTACTCCTCCATAAAAGCAATAGGAAAAAATGGAAAAACTGTCAGAATCAACTTTTTTGGAACTCTAAAAACTAACCCAAAGCTTGCAGCAATTGCAAAACTTATTCAAGAAAAATGAGTTTTGTGACATTTTATCTTACCCAAGTTATATCTACCATGTCTTATTTGAGCAATAGTCTTGAAAATAACAGTCCTATATGATAGAAGGAATAGAGTGGACCTCTTTTCAAATAATTATCCTTATCTGATCTGTCTGATGGCTCCCTGAAGGCTTATTTAAAAAATTAACTTTATCTTGTCTAACTCACACAATGTCAAGCTACTACCTGGTAACCATCTGTCAAAAACAGTGTGTGTGTATGTGTGTGTGTGTGTGTGTGTGTGTGTGTGTGTGTGTGTGTGTGTGTGTGTGTGTGTTACTGGGGATTTAATCCAGGGGTATTCTACCTCTGAGCTATACCTCCAGCCCTACTTTGTGTATTTTGAAACAGGGTCTTACTAAGTTGAGCCTCACTAAGTTGCTGAGGCAAGCCATGAACCTGCAACCCTCCTGTCTCAGCCTCCCATGTACTGGGATTACAAGCATGTACCACCATGCCCAGCTTGTCAAAACCACTTATAGGTTTTAGCGATTAATGCCAATGAAATGGTTGAGGCAAAGTATAGACTAATTTAAAAAAAAAACTAGAAAGGAAAGGTTAGGGAATTAAATACTTTGGAGAATAAGAGACTTGAAAAGCTATAACATATTCCTGAAATCCTGTACCCTTGATGATCTGCTTATGCAGGAACTGAAAGCTAAGGCAGAGTTGTATATTGCCTAGCTGAGTGTTAAAAGCATATCCCAACACATTAGCAGAATGCCTCTGCAAAGACTGAGACAGATTTTTATTTCCAGGCATTTAAAGAAATCTCTGCCCAATAATTAGCTGATTACTAAACTAATAGAACAGACACTTCACTGGCCACATGAAATGAAGAATACAGACTTTGAAAATTAGTTCAAACAAACGAGAACTATTATAAAAAGCAGCAACAACCCAACACGCTAATAGAGAAGAAATCTGATTTCCAAAGTTATTCAATATTTAAAATGTCCAATTTTGCCAGGTATAGTGGTGCACACTTGTAATCCCAGTACTTGGGAGACTGAGACAGAAGGCTCGCAGGTTTGAGGGCAGATTCGGCAAGTAGTGAGACTAGCAAGACACTGTTTCCAAATAAGAAATAAAATGGTGCTGGGGGTGTAGCTCGAAGGTAGAATGCCTCTGAGTTCAATCCTCAGTACCACAAAAATAAATAAATAACTAAATCCACTTTTCAACAAATAATTATGAGGCCTGCAATGAAACAAGAGCATGGAGCATATATACAGGAAAATATGCAAACAATCTATAGAAGATGTGCTTGAAGAAGCCCAGACACTACCCTTACTAGGCAAAAACTTTAAGTCAACTATTTTAAATATGTTCAAAAAGCTACAGGGAATTTTTTTTAATCTCATCAAAAAGAGAGCATAAAGATAGAAATGATAACAAGTAATAAAATATAATGAATTGAAAAATACAATTGCTGAAATGAAAAATTTGCTAAAAAAAAAAAAAAAAGGCATAACAGCAGATTTGAGCAGATAAAGAATCAGTGACCTCAAAGATAGGTCAATTGAGATAGTCCATCTGAGGAACAGAAACAAAAGAATGAAGAAAATGAACAAGACCTAAGAGGCCTATGGGACACCATCAAGCACACCAATATGGGTATATTAGAAATAAAAAAGAACCAGGCGTGGTGGCGCACGCTTGTAATCTCAGCATTTGGGAGGCTGAGACCGGAGGATCCAGGTTCGCGGCCAGCCTCAGCTACCTAGTGAGACACTCCACAACTTAGTGAGACTCGGTTTCAAAAAAAAAAAAAAAAAAAAAAAAAAAAAAAAAAAAAAAAAAAAAAAAAAAAACAGAAAAAGAAAAGAAATATGGCTCCAAGCTTTCCAAATTTGATGAAAAACCTTAATGGCCATTTATTTAATGAGAATCAATAAATAAACTATGCCACCATACATCATAATCAAACCATTGAAAGCTAAAGACAAAGAGAAGATCTTGAAAGAAGAAACAGAAAATTAACAAGGGATCCTCAATAAGATTTGATAGCAAATTTCTCATTAGAAACCATGGAGGGAGCCAGGCATGGTGGTGCACACCTGTAATCCTAGTGCTTGGGAGGTGGAAACAGAAGGACCACAGATTTAAGGATAACCTCGGCAAGTAGTGAGACTTTCATCAACTTAGCGAGACCCTGTTTCAAAATAAAAAATAAAATGGGGCTGACGATGTAGCTCAGAGGTAGAATGCCCCTGGGTCCAATCCTAAGACAATCAATAAAATAAACTATGGAGGAAGAGGCAGTGGGATGACATATTCAATATGTGTGTGTTTTACTGGAGTTTGAACCCAGAGGTGTTCTAAATCTGAACTATGTCCCAAGCCCCTTTAATTTTCATTTTGAAACAGGGCCTCACTAAGTTGCTGAAACTGGCCTGGAGCTATGATCCTCCTGTCTCAGCCTCCCAAATACTGGGATTATAAGTGTGCCACCATGCCCAGCTACTCCCATCTGCTTTAAAATACAACTGCATAAAGTAATAATTACAAATATATGTTGATGGACACATATTTCTTTGTGTGTGTGTGTTGTACTGAGGATTGAACCCAGAGGCATTCTACCTCCAAGCTGTACCCCTACCCCTATTTCATCTCTATTTTGAAACGGGGTCTCACTAGGTTGATAAGAGTCTCGATATGTTCTGAGGCTGTCCTCAGACCTATAATCTTCCTGTCTTAGCCTCCCAAATACTGGTATTCCAGGTGTACCTGTACACCTGGCTCAAGTAATGTATTTAATTTGTGACAATGATAGCATAAAAAGGGGTGGAGCTATGTAAGAACAAAGATTAACTACACTATTGAAATTAAGTTAGTATCAATCCAAAGTAGAGTGCTTAAATTGAGAAGGTAATTGAGAGAGCAACCACTAAAAACTCAGAAGTATGTAGTTAAAGAAAGGACAAGGGAATTAAAGTGATACATTAGAAAATATTGATTCAACACAAAATAAGTTAGTAATGGAGGAACTCCTCTGAGGAACAAAAAGATATGACATATAGAACATAAGTAAAATAACAAGTCCTTCCTCATCAGTAATTACATCAAAGGAGAAATGGTTTTGTAGATAGCATATAGTTGGATCATATGGGGGTTTTTTTGTTTTTTTTTTTTTTTTTTGCGGTACTGGGGATTTATCGGGCGCCCCAGGCTGAACCT
>PVLC010013804.1:19058-29205 GCA_004027655.1 Graphiurus murinus
GACTTCCAATAACCCCTCTCTCTAGCAACCCATCTTCCACTAGCAATCCACAATCTTTCTTCCCAGGACTTCCCCAGCAACCCGGCCAACCTCTTCCCAACCGCTTCTTCTTCCCAACCAATTTCTCCCAGAACTTCCCAACAACTTCCCAGCCCAGCAACTTCCCAACCAGCCTTTCCCCAGCAGCGTGCTTTTAGCCATGCTCTCTTGTGAGAAAGATGGAGGCGTTTTATAGCTGCGCCGGGCCTAAGCCACGAGGTGTCTCATACAGCTCTCACCTGGCCGGCCACGAGTCGGGTGTGCTGGTGCATGCGCTCTGGCGTGGCACAGCCCACCTGTAGCTGCTTCTGGCACTTTACCAGGCGCCATCTAGAGGCAAGGTCCAGCTGGCCAGGCTAGGCCCCCGACAGGGATTGAACTCAGGGGCATTCTACCTCCAAGCTATACCCCCAGCCCTATTTTTTATTCTTTATTTTGAAACCGGGTCTCACTAGGTTGCGGAGTGCCTCACTAAGTAGCTGAAGCTGGCCACGAACCCGGATCCTCCGGACTCAGCCTCCCGAATGCTGGGATTACAAGCGTGCGCCACCACACCCGGCTTTGGGGTTTTTTGATAAACACTTGAATATAATTTAAATTTATTTTGTTTTAAAGGGTATCAGAGTAGTACATATGTTTTATCCATTCTGCCAAAGATTCACTTTAGATTCAAAGACACAAATAGGTGGAAAGTAAAATAATGGACAAAGATATTCCACACAAATAATAGCCAAAAAAGAAAAGTGGCTATACTTTCAGACAAAATAGAGTTTAAGACAAAGATTGGCATGAGAGATAAAGAAGGTCATACTACAAGGGTCAACTCCTCAAAACTTTGTAACAACTATGCACATATATACACCTAAAAACAGACCCTTGAAATACATAAGGCAAAAACTGAAAGAATTGAAGGGCTATATAAACAATACAACAATAAATTGACGCCACTTTATTTTCAGTAATGTACAGAACAGTGAGACAGAAGATCAGCAAGGAAACAGAAGATTTATACAACTTTGTAAAGTGACTAAACATAGCAGACCATGTTGCTGGAATTGGGGAAGACACTTCAATCTAACAGCAGAATACACATTCTTCTCAAGTGCACAGGAAACATTCTCCGGGATAGACCATATGTTAGGCTATAGAATGAGACTCAATGAATTTTAAAAATTGACATCAAGCCAGGCGTGTTGGCGCACCCTTGTAATCCTGATACTTGGGAGGCTGAGACGGGAGAATCGCAAGTTCATGGCCAGCCTCAGCAACCTGTGAGGCCCTCTGAAACTTAGTGAGACCCTGTTTCAAAATAAAGAATAAAAAAATAGGGCTGGAGGTGTAGCTTGGAGGTAGAATGCCCCTGGGTTCCATCCCCAGTACAAAAAAAAAGACATCAAACCAAGTATCTCCTCTCTATCTAAAATTAAATAAAAGTAGAAATAACACAAGGACATGTAGAACAAATATGTGGAAATAAAAGATACTACTAAACAGTGTGAGGAACTTTCTCAAAGTGTTTATGTAAAAGAGTTAACATAATGATGTAAGTCTGAAAACTTTTCCCTTCTAAGGTCAGGAAAGACATTCTCTCCCCTTCTATTCAACATCGTACTAGAAGTCCTAGCCAGGAAAGTTCACAACAATGAAATAAAAGAGCATTCAGACTGGAAAGGAAGAAATATAACTACTACCATTCACAGATGACTCCCTAAGGAGTTCACTAAAAACAAAAATGCATATGAGATCTAATAAACAACTTCAGCAAAGCCACAAGATCTAAAATAAACATTAACAGTCACTTGCATTTCTATATGTCCTGAACAAATTAAAATGAAATTAGGAAAACAATTCCAATAGCATCAAATAGAATAAAATATTCACAAATACATTTAACCAGGGAGTGCAAGACTTGTAAACTGAAAAGATTAAAACATTGCTGGAAGCCGGGCGCACACTTGTAATCCCAGTACTTGGGAGCCTGAGACCAGAGGATCTGGATTCACAGCCAGCCTCAGCTACTTAGTGAGGCCCTCTGCAACTTACTGAGATTGTTTCAAAAATAAAGAATGAAAAATAGTAGCTGCCCCTGAGTTCCATCTCCAGTACCGCAACAAACAACAAAAGGAAGGAAGGAAGGAAGGAAAGAAGGAAGGAAGGAAGGAAGGACGGACGGACGGAAGGAAGGAAGGAAGGAAGGAAGGAAGGAAGGAAGGAAGGAGGGAGGGAGGGACGGAGGGAAGGAAGGAAGGAAGGAGGGAGGGAAGGAAGGAAGGAAGGAAGGAAGGAAGGAAGGAAGGAAGGAAGGAAGGAAGGAAGGAAGGAAGGTTGGTTGGTTAAGACCTACATAAGAAAATGGCAAGACGACTGAGTAGAGGGATCCAGCACCCACCTGCTCCTCCACAAAGAACAAAGCAACAGGGACAGGGTTGCATGTTGAGGTGAGTGATTCTGGAAGAGCACTGGAGATCAACAGGAGAACAAGGGAAAGAGACTTGGGACTATGAGCTATCTTTCCTCAGCCAGGAAGAGAGAGAGAGAGAGAGAGAGAGAGAGAGAGAGAGAGAGAGAGAGAGAGAGGGAGAGAGAGAGTTCGATACTGGATGGGGACTGGACCCAGGCGTGCTCTACCCCTGAACTATACCCCCAGTCCTTTTTATTTTATTTTTACTTATTTTTTAATGTTTCAGTGGTGGTGGTACTGGGGATGGAACTCAGGGGCATTCTACCTCTGAGCTACACCCCCAGCCCTACTTTATTTTTTTATTTGGAGACAGGGTCTCACTAGGTTGATGAGAATCTTACTACTTGCTGAAGCTGTCCTCGAATCTGTAATCCTCCTGTCTCAGCCTCCCAAGTACTGAGATTACAAGTGTATGTGCCACCATGCCTGGCTCTTATTTTTTATTTTGAGGCAGAGTCTGACTAAATTGCTAAGACTGGCCTCGAACCTCCAATCCCCCTGTTTCAGCCTCTCAAGTACTAGGATGACAGGCATGCACCACTGTGCCCAACCAAGGATGGAAATCTTGTAAGATCCAGAGAGTCCCACTAAAAATGGAAATTTCATCAGTCTGCAAGCAACAGAGCAAGATTCAAACACAGGTCCTTCAACTCCAATGTTCATGGCCTTCACCACTGCCTGTCGACCTCGTCCCGACGCAGCCCCGCAGCTATCCCGAGGCAACTGTTTGTTCTCCCTCCAGCATTCCACAGGGACTAGATCTCTGCACTTGAGGATACAGAGGGAGACAGAAAGTTAGGGAAGGAAGACAATTAAGGAGGCAGGGGAAAGGAGAAACAGGGCCTGCATCTCACCTCTTGCTCTCTTTCTTCCAGATTGACCTCTTTCCCCTGAAATATCCAACTGCCACCAGGTGTCACTCTGCTCTAATTGCAAATCCAAGCAGGCAACCCAAAACTCTTCCCAGCTTCATTCAGTTAAACCAATTCACATTACTGAGCAAGGTCCTATACCCTGGCTACGCCCAGATAAGAAAGTCATATGAAGGGTAAAACACAAACACCCAATTACAAGACAAAATCTGAGAGGCTCAAATGAAGTTCTAGGCTCAAAGAAGAGTAGAGTGCATGGGGTTGGTGAGGGAAACAATTGGAAAAACCTCTTCATATTTTCTATAAAGTCAAAATCAGTGCAAAGAATTGGGTTTTCTATCATCTATACTTAATGAAGGTTTGGGTTTGTTATGTTTTGTTTCATTTTGTTTTGGTAACCAGCCATTTTTTTTTATTTTTTTTTTATTTTTTTTGCGGTACTGGGGATTGAACTCAGGGGCATTCTACCTCTGAGCTATACCCCCAGCCCTATTTTTTTTTATTCTTTATTTTGAAACCGAGTCTCACTAAGTTGCGGAGTGCCTCACTAGGTAGCTGAGGCTGGCCGTGAACCTGGATCCTCCGGTCTCAGCCTCCCAAATGCTGGGATTACAAGCGTGCGCCACCACGCCCGGCTCCCTTTTTATTTTTTATTGTGTAACAGGGTCTTGCTAAGTTGCTGAGGCTGGCCTCAAACCTATGATCTTCCTGTCTCAGCCTCCCAACTACTGAGATTACAGACATGCACCACTACACCCAGTTTCAATGAAGGTTTTTCTTAAAGGGTCCTAGATTGTGTATCAAAGACTGCCTAATGTTTTTCCCATCATCACCCCCACCCCAGTCTATGGTATGGAAAACTGTGTTTGAGACCCTATGTATATTTAAACTAATTCAGAAGTTGACTCCAACTCATCAATATTAAAGAAGTTTGCTAGGTGTGGAAAGGGATTCAGAGTAAAATTCTAATTTGGTCAGTCTCTGGAAATATTCAAAATAATTTTAAGCAGGGTGTGGTGATGCATGCCTATAATCCCAGTACTTGAGTAGCAGAGACAAGGAAGATTTTAAGTTGCCAACCTTGGCAACTTAGTGAGACCCTCAGCAATTTAGCAAGAGCTTGTTTCAAAATAATTGGAAAAAAAAAAAAACTGAGGATATAGCTTAGAGGTAGATATAGCTTAGGGTTCAATCCCTGGTACAGAAAAAAAAGTCATTTTAGGGCATGAAAAATTTGACATTTCGAGCATTTGAGAAGCCATAATTGTTAGCTGGTTTTTCCAATTGCTGGCCTGTTCTATTTGTTCCCAAGACAATACATGCTCTGTGGCAGCAGCACTCCACATTCACAAAGGATATTCCTGATGGAATAAGCTTACCACAATCCATTTCTTTGAGGAGTCATGCATGAATAATGAATTGTGTCTAAAAATTTAAAGGGGGACGTGAGAGTCAGAGGAGCTCAAGAAATCAAGAAAAATGAGGTCATGACTTCCTTCCCCTAAATTCAGTTCTGTGATTCTCACAGCCCATTGGTTCTTCATCTACCATGAACTATTTCATCTGGGAAAAGGTCAAACACTACAGGCTTACAGGTGGGCCATACACTTCATGCCATTGCTCTTTTTTTTTTCCCTTAGTCTCCTTCACATCCTCTTCCCCATATTGTTGGCCAAAAAGCAAATGTCAACAGAAAAATCTCTGGGGTTTTTCTTGACAATACTGAGACAACCACCATAGGGACAAAAGGAAAATGTACTCCTGGACCTTAGCTCATGGCCTGGAAGCCATTAAAGGGTAGTATAAGGTAGTCTCAGTGGTGCACACCTGTAATCCCAGTACTTGGGAGGCTAAGACAGGAGGATGGCAGGTTCAAAGGCTCAGAGGTTAAATGCCTCAGAAATCCCCAGTATCAAAAACAAAAAGCAAAAAAAGATAGTATAAACTGGGCATAGTGGCACAAGCCTGTAACCCCAGTATTTTGGAGGCTGAGACAGGTGAATCACAGGTTCAAGGCCAACTGCAGAGGCTTAGCAATACCTTCAGTGATTAGGGAGACCCTGTTTCAAAATTTAAAAGTAAATGAAATTGGAATGGGGATGTAGCTCAGAGTAGAATGTTCAATCCCCATTACCACAAAAAAAGACAGAAATAAAAGATAGTGTAAAGTTTTTGTCCCTGCGTAACTCAAAGCTTGTTAGCTCTTAAGAGCAGGATATATGTCTCTCATGACTCTCTTACCCACCAACTCTCAGGTTTTTTGGCCTCAAAACTCATCATTAAGCCGGGTGTGGTGGCATACACTTGTAATTCCAGCATTTGGGAGGCTGAGACTGGAGTTAGCCAGCCTCAGCTACTTAGTGAGCCCTCTGCAACCTAGTGAGACCCTGTTTCAAAATAAAGAATTAAAAAATAGAGCTGAGGGTGTAGCTCAGAGGTAGATGCCCCTGAGTTCAATCCCCAGTACCATAAAACAAAAAAACCATTAAGGCCAGGATACCCTCACCATGACTCTCAAGGACAAACAGCAAAAAGCATTAACTGTTGAAGAGTCACTAAAACAGCAAATCCCCAGGACCCTTAACTTATTACTCTCATGATTTATGTTTCCTACCACTCTCCAGGTATGTGTTCTCCTAGCTGCAGCAATGAGTCCTTATCAGAAGGTAGAGATGATTGCTCAGGAAGAGACGTAGTATTTGTCTCCAGTCTGTGCCTTCTCCAGAATTAAAGCACCCTCACAAGGAAAGAAAAGACCACTTCCAGAAGTGTGTCTAAAGCCAATCACCATTCCTGAACTCTGGCCCCAAGCTTTCTCCTTGGTCCTGAGGACCAGCTTGATCTCTTGGTCAATAACATGCCTCCTTCTGCTCCAGCCAGAAGTCCCAACAAAGAGTCTGCTTGCCATCTCAGTTATACCTCTAATTCTTCTAATGGAGAGGACAAGAACCCACTGGCCTGGCAGCAATAGCAACTTTAAATGAAAAGAGAGAAGAAATCAAACAAAATAAAAGCGTCCTTGAATTTCTTTCTGACCCATGTGGTTTCTTATCACTCCAGTTTAATTTCTCTGGCGAAGAAAACTTAGAGATAACACAAGTTTTGTCCAAGTTGGGTCTTCTGAAAAGAAAGCTGAAGTGAATGTAAGACAGGCGTTATCCCCTTGGCCCTGGTGGCTGCACCGCTGCTCACATCAACCTCAGGGGCTGAGGACTGAATGCATCACTTGCCTCGGTTCATGGCATATGACTGCCCTTGATTTCAATTGATTAACTGATTAATATTTTAATATTGATTATTCTTTTTATCCCACTAACTCTGAAGAGTAGTGTTGTTTCTAAGTCAAAACTGTCATACAGAAGAGGAAAGACATCTGACCGTTCCCCTTTATTCTGAATTCTAAGGAACATCTTCTCTCGCCAAAGTGTCTATATAAAATGTCTTTTGATGAAGGCATCCAAGACAGGAGATTTCCATTCAAAATGAACACTTGATGGATTCTGACATAATTGGTGTGGGACTCAGGCAGGGTGATTTTTTGTTTTTGTTTTTTGGTTTGTTTTTGTTTTTGTTTTTGTTTTTGGTACTGAGGCTTGAACCCAGGAACATTTTATCTCCAAGATATACCCCCAGCCCTTTTTATTTTTTACTTTGAAACAGGGTTTCGCTAGGTTGCTGGAGTAGGCCTTGAACCTGAGATCAGCCTCCCAGGTACTGGGATTAGAGGAGTGAGCCATCACACCAGGCTAAAATTTTCTTTCTAAAATATAAATTTTGGTTATGATAGTTTGTGCAATATGTTCCAAGACATCACAGTTAGTCCAAATGATATGCACACCAAAATTCTAAAATTATTCTCTTTCCCACAAGCTGTTTTTAGCAAGAACAAAGCAACTGTTTTTGTTTTGTTTTTTGTTTTATTTTGTTTTTTACTGGGGATTGAACTCAGAGACATTCTACCTCTGAGCTACTTCAGCCCTCTTTATTTTGAAACAGGGTGTCACTAAGTTGCTGAGGATATTACTAAGTTGCTGAGACTGGCCTTGAACCTGTGATCTCCTGTCTCAGCCTTCCAGGTACTGGGTTACAGGCATGCACCATCATACCCAGCATGTTTTGTGTTCTTTTTAAACCTCCTGGTTTGCTTTGTTCTCACCCAAGAGACTTTCTTGGGAGACTGGTGTCCACTGACAGCATACTAGCTGGATGACCCTGATCTATTACTGAGGGATAAGCACCCTGTGTGCTGAAGTTGCAGCATAGGCTGCACTAGGAGCTGGGGCCTTCCAGTTACAGGTAGTCCCACACCTCAGTAGCCTCCAGGGGTCACACTTGTAGAGCGAGGGCCAGTCCAAGCTCACTGCTGATAGCTGCCCAGGCAAGCTATCATTTGAGGGCCTGCAAGAGGGCCCTTTCAGGGTTCTCAGGGCAGAAGAAAAAGTGCACAGCATTAAACCTGGGTTGGAAAGATTTAGGTAATCTTCCCATTGTGGATAAAATCATCAGGAGGGATATGCAGATAAAGTCATTATCAGAAAAAGATGCCTCTCTGCTCTTATGAATACATGCAAAATCCAAGGGATGGTGCAAAACTTTCCTACCAAGAAATGTCACAGGGCAGCAGTCCCCTCTCCTTTTTCTACCTCAAGTCATTTACTAGTCCGGGGCAGACAGGTTCCTTACTCCATCTCAGGGGGGCAAACGTGGATCCTTATGTTCTTCAGAATACATCATTAGAAAGACAACAAACCCTCCTACTTTTATGGCTCACTTCTGTCACCCAGTGAGCTCTTTTGCTAAAATACTCCTATCCCTCCTGCTCAGATGACATGAAGTAGTATGACCTGAAACAGCACAACAGAAAGCAATTTCTGCCCTATGTCCCCACTAGTAAAGGTCTAAGTGCAGCAGCTTATTTTTACTATGGCACATCTACTATTTTTAATAATAATAATAATTATAATAACTACCATTTATTGACTACTTTGTATCTGATAAGTTTTAAATCTTTTATGTTTATTGCCTCTTTTAAGCCTCACAATCATACTGTGAAATAGATTTTATGTTAATATATTTATTTTTATTGGTTCATTATGCTTACACATAATTGTGGGATTCATTATTACATATTCATACATGCATATAACAAAAATTTGGTCAGTTTCATACTCCAGTATCTCCCCTTTCCTTCCTTCTTCCCTTCCTTCTCTGGGTCCCCTTTCTCTCCCCTACTAATCTCTTTTTTATTTTCATGAGATCCCTCCAATCTTTTCTTATTTTTTTCCTTTTTTCTTCCTAGTTTCCACATATAAAACAAATGACCCTTGATTTTCTGAGTCTGGCTTAAGAAATGTATTTTATAATAACTCAGTTTTACTGATAAAAAAAATAAAAAGTTTAGCAAGGTGTAGTGGCACATACTTGTAATCCCAGTATTTGGGAGACTGAGACAGGAAGATCACAGGTTCAAGGACAGCCTCAGCAAGTAGTGAGACTTTCATCAACCTAACGAGACCCTGTTTCAAAATAAAAATAAAATTGGGCTGGGGGTATATCTCAGAGGTAGAATGCCTGTGGGTTCAATTCTTAGTGCCATAAGAAAAAAAATCAAAAGGTTAATTTCCCCAAAATCATAGTAAATGGTGGTCCCAGGATTCAAACCAGGAAGTGGGGTTCCCAAGTCCATGTTGTTAACCATTGTATTTGGCTGCTGTAAGATTGCAAATATCAACCACTATTTTTAAGTATGTTTAACGGAAGTTGTTAGTTTGTGAATCCAAATACCAAGAGCTGTGGTGGAGTTTTCCAGGCTGTGAGGGTCACAGGATCACCATGCCTTGGACTGTGAAGTCTAGGCAGGACAGTACACATTCCAAAAGATGGATCCAAAGAGATGGATAAAATTATTTATCCCCTACTTCATTTCATAAAAATAATAAATATTTTTGTAATAAAGATCATTTATGGCCAGGCATGGTGGCACACATCTGTAATCCCAGTACTTAGAAGGCTGAGACAGGAGGATCACAGGTTCTTAAGCAACTTCAGAGACTCTCAGCAACCTAGTGAGACCTTGTTTCTAAACAAAAAATAAAAGGGAGCCGGGTGTGGTGGTGCACGCTTGTAATCCCAGCATTTGGGAGGCTGAGACTGGAGGATCCGGGTTCGCGGCCAGCCTCAGCTACCTAGTGAGGCACTCCGCAACTTAGTGAGACTCGGTTTCAAAATAAAGAATAAAAAAAAATAGGGCTGGGGGTATAGTTCGGAGGTAGAATGTCCCTGAGTTCAATCCTCAGTACCGCCAAAAAAAAAAAAATTTTTTTTTAATTAAAAAAAATAATAATAAAAGGGGCTGGGCATGTAGCTCAGAGGTAGAATTCTCCTGGGTTCAATATCCAATACCCGCCCCCTACACACACACACACACACACACACACTAATCATTTATGGCCAGGTGTAAGAGTGCATGCCTATAATCCCATCTACTCAGGAGGCTAAGGCAAGAGGATTGCAAGTTCAAGTCTAACCTGAGCAACTTAGTGAGATCCTATCTATCTCCAAATAAAAAGGGCTGGAGGTATACTTCAATAGTAGAGTGCCCTTGGGTTCAATCCCCAGTACCGCAAAAAAAAAAAAAAAAAAAGAGAGAGAGAAAGAAAGAAAAAATATTATTTATTACTGGGCATAAAAGATATATACTAGCCGGGCGTGGTGGCACACACTTGTAATCCCAGTATTTGGGAGGCTGAGACCAGAGGATCCAGGTTTGAGGCCA
>PVLC010013804.1:29305-40877 GCA_004027655.1 Graphiurus murinus
TTTTTTTTTTTTTTTTTTTTTTTTTTTTTAAGAACATCAGATCCTCAGTCAATCCTGAAACAGTTTTACAACAAATCCTAACAATAAATGACTTGCCACAAGCCAGGTGTGGTGGCCCATGCTGAGACTGGAGGATACAGGTTCTCGGCCAGCCTCAGCTACCTAGTGAAGCACTCCACAACTTAGTGAGACCCTGTTTCAAAATAAAGAATAAAAATTAGGGCTGGGGGTGTAGCTCGGAGGTAGAATGTCCCTGAGTTCAATCCTCACTACCGAAAAAAAATGACTTGTCACATACAATGTCAATAAAATGTTCCAGCAAACATGAATTTCAGATTTGAAAATATTCAACATAGCTATCAAGTTTTTAAAAAAACAGATGGGCACAGTGGCACACAGCTGTAATCCTAGTACTTGGGAGGCTGGGATAGGAGAATCGAAAGTTCAAGGTCAACCTCTGCAACTTAGTGAGGCCCTCAGCAATTTATTCCCTGTTTCAAAATAAAATAGGAGCGAGACATGCTGGTACACACCTGTAATCCTAGTACTTGGGAGGCTAAGACAGGAGTATCACAGGTTCAAGGCCAGTTTCAGCAACTTAGTGAGACACAGTTAGTTTCACAATAAAAAATAAAAAGACTAGGAATGTAGCTCTGGGTTCGATCCCTAGTACAAAAAAAAAAGAGAGAGAGAAAAGATTAAGAAAAATATGAGATACAAATATTTTTTACTGCTAAAATGTCTTCTGTTTTTTCCAACTATTTGGTGTTACAAAACATACGTGTGTGTGCACTTCATTTTCAAGTAAACTCAAATATTTTTGAACAACCCAAAATGAGAGAATCACAATACATTCTTCAATTGACTTATGCAATATATTTATAGTAAATAAAAATAAAGACTCATAGGCTTTTTAAACTCATTTATTTCCCACCATATCTTATGTCATATATCATGTGCCTTACTCTTTGTGTTAAAACAAGACACGTTCCAAATATTCCAAGTATATAATTTCCTACTGTAGTTTGCCAAAGGCCACAAACCTATCAGATTTCTTCCAAATTAATGAGGAAAGTACTGAGGGATTTATTTTTTCATGAGAAACAAAGTAATTGTGGTTTATATAATTCTCTATAACTATACACCTCCTTCATTCCACACTTGAATGTGAGCTGGTGTGGAGCGGGATGATTTACACAGAGTAGGAGCTCAGGAAAAGTATTTGAATATGAATTAGGCTTTCTCTGTTGACCCCTGGCCCCACCAACACCCATAGCTACTACCCATGTTTTCACCCACAATCACCAGACAGTAATTAGTTCTGAAGTTCACCCATCACTGACCCTGGAAAACAGAGGCAAAATCTCATCACCTGAGTTGAAGGATGTCTTTTATTGCAAAGAACCACCACCTGGTTCACTTCAACACCTGTAATTCTCTGAATTGTTAGGCTTTCATAGGGATCTGTACAGGTGTGGGGGGCATCAAGAACCACATTGGCACAGGGAACCTGTTCTAGACCAAGCCACTTTTGTAAACGACGATGATATGTTCCAGTTGAACTTGTCCCAATTCTTGGTTTTTGTTGATTCTCCTCCATGCTAGCCACCCCCCACACCCCACAATCCCATTAGAGCTGAACAGCCAGGCAAGGTGGCACACAACTGTAACCCCAGTACTTGGGAGGCTGAGATAGGAGGATCACAAGTTCAAGACCAGCACACAGTAACTTAGCAAGACTGTTTCAAAATTTAAAAATAGAAAGGGCTTGCGGTGTAGCTCAGAGGTAGAATGCCCCTGGGTTTGATCACCTATACAGGGGTGGTGGGGAGGGGGAGAGAGGGAGGGGGGAAGAGGGAGACAGGGAAGTGGGGAGAGGGAGAGAGGAGAGGGGGGATGAGGGAGGAGAGGGAGGAGGAAGAGATGTAAAATGCTAATGCACCCTACCAGAAAATTAGGCTATTATACTCCCCCCTTTCCAACTGCCAACTCCAAACCTTGTCTAGGAGCTGCCTACATCCCTGTTGGGCTGAGTTTGCTGTTCAGATAATCTGTCTGCTGAAAGTGCCCTTCTCAGTTCTTAATGCTGTGTGCTCCCAAGAAAGCCAGAAGCTCCGGGTGTGGCGGCTGCTCTTAGAAAATCATTTCTTTAGTTCTGCTCAGAATCCAACTGGTTGAGTCGCTTTATGATCATGCTGTTGATTTTCTTAAGATCGTCTATGTCCTTTCCCTCAGCTGTCAGTCTTTTCGACACATCGTCCATCTTGTTTCCAGTTTGAACTTCAAATGGAAAACAGACTGTGTTATACTGGGTTGCAGTGTGTTCCGCAGGGTCTCAGCTGAGTGCCCAGAGGCACTCTGCAAATCCCCTCTTCCAATATCCATGAGTCCCAGAAGCTCAGGAGAGAAACAAATTATTTTTACAACCTCTTCGTTGCCAGCTTTGACCCCCTTAGGCAGCTCCACACAGATTTTGGCTGAGAAAGATATTGCTGTGAGCGACAAAAGGAAACTGCCAATGTACCTATTTCCCCATAGGTAACTGCTACCTTGTCTCATTTCCAGATCTCTTCTCAGGAAAAGGCTTTTGACTCATCACTTGGGGAATGACATTCTTTGGGTTTCAGCCTATTTTGACATGTCTGCTGGTTCTGAATTACCAGCTCATATTAAATGTGTAATAATTCCCCTTGGGCCACTCCTGAGAATAGAGCACAGAATTTTTCAAATAAACAGAACCCCCGCAGTGCAGTACCTGGGGAATGGAACCCTTTGAGGTCTGCTTATCAGAGTTAGCATTTCCAAGAAATGAAACACAGAATCACTACTTTATATTTGCACTCCTTATCATTTCCATTTCAGGCAAGCCCCCACACACACACACCCCCAAAGCTATCATCCGAGAGATAACGGTATCAGTAACATGCTATTGGGTTTGGCTGATGAACTAAGCAGGGGGGTAAACCAGGTTTAGAGGTTTGTCCCAGCCTTGGAACAAATTGGCTGCCCAGCAGTTACTTCTCCCTCATGTCTCAAAAAGTATATTGGATGAAACATGGTCCAAAACATGAGAGAAGGGTCTTAATTGAGCTTTACTGCTGAGCCAGGCAGAGATACCACTTGGTTCTGGAGAAAAATTGTGAAATTCAAATAAATCTGTGACATATAAAACTATTTCTCTTCTTGCAACCCCTCACACTGGTCAAACCCAGAAGGAGGTAGCAACTATGCTGGCCTAAGTCTATTCCATCATGCCCCAGTCCCAAAATAAATTCCATGAAAAAGAAAAAGTTCCTTCTACAAAGAAGAACAAAATTAGATGCCTACCTACCTGCCCCTTAGAGATTCACAGGAAGTAAAGAAATACCAGGAGCATTAACTAGGTCAACAGTTTCCAAACCCATCTAACTACAGAGCCCCTTTTTTCCTTAAGGCAACACTTATCCCATAGAACTGCTATTCTGTACAATTTAGCAGTTTCTTGGCTCTCAGAAACTGCTACCAGGGGCAGACAGGCATCTGTAGTAATGAGTCCTTGCTGTCCATCTGTCTCTTTAGTGCAGAGATTATGACAAAAACATAAGACTTGATGGTTTAATAAGAATGTAATCAGTATATAATAGTCTTATTTCTCTTGTGTGGAAATGCCAGAGTTATAAAAAATATGTTATTGCACTTCAGTTCAAAGAATACATGTTTGTGCTGAATCCCACTGAGAACAAAACAGTTTCCCTGTTAAAAAATGAGCACAGATGCCTGTGCCAACTCTGGCCTTATATGGATTAAGATTCATCTGAAAACCACACGCAGGTTTTATTCTTACATAGGCAGTGAAGTCCTAGCGCTGGACAAACCAGGGTCTGAGCCCAGGTCTGCCTCTGCTAAGCCAGGTGAACGTGGAAAAGTCAACTCTCTGGGCCTCAGTCTTGCGTGAGTAAAATAAACATATTACACACCACCCTGAGGGTAGTTTAATGTGTCCAGCTCAGTGTAATTGTCCAATAAAAAGACACTCTTCTTTGTCCACATTGTCTTTCTGCTTCTTACTTAATATGCCTTTATCCTCAATAGGAAACACTTGAGGCAATTACAAAATAAATCCTATTTAAACAAGAGGAATAGAGCAGTGTAGAGAGATCGGGCATAGTGTCTGGCATCAGGCCGTCTCTTTGAGTCCTTGTTTGGCAGTTATTAATTGAGCTGTGTGACCTGGGGCACATCGTGCTTCATTTCTAGCATTGGGAAACCCAGAATAATAATGGATCCTATGCTATACAGTTTTTAGGAGGTTTTGAACAGACATCAAGTGTTTAGCACAGTGCACCAGACTGAGTTAGCACCCAACAGATACATTTGTTATTAGCATTGCCTTTCATCTTGCCATTTATCCCATAGAAAAGAGAATTTCCTTTGAACTGCTCGCATGTCTATAGATGAACTTAAATTTTCTACACATTTAACCGGGTCATTATCCCCAGTCCAATGTGGCAGGCAGAGCATTAATTTATGTTGAACTGACATTTCAGAACAGCTCTTCCTGGTCCTGCAGGTTCAGCAGCTGCCCCTCCTCCAGTTCTCAATTATTGTAAGGATAATTGGTATGCTAGCCTCTAAGTGCAAAATGGCATCAGCTGGGTGAGAGAGAGGCAATTAAACACCACCCCTCCAGCCAGCCCCAACGCTGAGGCTAAAGATCTCAGGTTGGCATGCAGAAGGAGTCTTTGGAGAAGAAAACAGGTTAAATGCAATGCAAAGACCGTGCACTCTGCCCAACTCTTCTCATCCTCAACATCCACCCCCTCCTTGAATGAACACAGACATTCCAAAGACGCAGGGCTCTTTGCTGCTCATTTAGAATAGTTGAAGGTGCAAGAAATGACAGGGTGGAGGCTCCAAGCAAAAATATGTCAAGGACCAAAGACCATGCCCACATAAAGGTCTTTGCAGTCTTTTTTTTCCTGCAGTAGTAGGGATTGGCCCCAGGGGTACCCCACCACTGATCTACACCCCTAGCTCTTTTTATTTTATTTTATCTTGAGACAGGGTCTTGCTAAGTTGCTGAGGCTAGCCTAGAACTTGTAATCCTCCTCCCTCAGCCTCCTGAGTCACTGTGATTACAGGGCTGCACCACCAAGCCTGCTGGATCTTTGCATTCTTAAGTAGTCTGGGAAAAAAATAAAAACAAAATTCTTGAAAGACTGAGACAGGAGGATCGCAAGTTCAAGGCTAGCCTCAGAAACTTGAGAGGCCCTGTTTTAAAATAAAAAACAAAAAGGGCTGGGAGTGTAGCTCAGTGGTAGAAGGTCACTGGGTTCAATAACCAGTACCACCAAAATTTTTCTAAAAATAAAAAAAAATCCAGATAATAGTATACAGGAGTTAGCCTAGAGAGAAAGTTGGTGTACTCTGTGGAAAAGGGCTGTGTGCAAAAGGAGGGGACAGCATGACAGCACCCCTTCCCCCAAGGTAGAGAGGAGGGTGGCATCAAAGGCTGAGGGGATCCCTCTGCTGGGAGGTGCTGGGAGAAAGGCCCTGTCACCACACAAGGGCTGGCTCACCGCCCAGGCCAAGAGCAGACAGAGCAGGTGGTATGAGGAGTAGATGCCGCCTGGACAGCCCAAACAGGGGAGAAGCCGCTGTGGTCACATCCCCAACGCTGCTTCTGTGGTTTTGCACAAGCCTTCAGGTGCTTTGAATTGATTTCTGGGATAATATGCAAGTGAGAAAATCTGAGGGGGAGTTTGAACCTTCACTGTGACTGTATATAGTAGACCTGAATTTAATAGAGAAATCTAAACTGGGCACGGTGGCACACACCTGTAATCTTAGTACTTGCAAGGATGAGACATCAGGATCACAGGTTAGAGGCCAGTCTCAGCAACTTAGTGAGACCCTCTTTCCAAATTTCCAAATAAATAAATAAATACACACACACACACACACACACACACACACACACACACACACACACATATATATATATATATGACTGAGAGTGTAGCTCAAAGGTAGAATGCCCCCAAATTAAATCCCCAGTACCCCCCTCCAAAAAAAGAGAGACGCTTAAAAGAGAAATCTATGTATTGGATAAAGAAAACCTAGGACTAACTATTATAAGTTGCCTGCCATTTGACAGCTAGAGGCTCCAAGTGAGAAACTGAAGTGTTGTGTGAATATGTAACACACATATTTGTGACCTTCCAGCACTGTCGGCTGATGCAGTGGGCCTGTGTGCCAGGTCCCCTGTCCCTGAGCAAAGGGCTTCACTCAAGGCGTTCATTCCCCTCTGTGTCCTAGCAGAAGCTTTGATTGCCGGCAAGCACTGCTTCATTCCAGGAACAAAGTCAAACAAACAGCTATGGAAACCAGCCATGGAGCAAGTGTGTACCAGTGAAAAGCTGGTGGTACTTACTTATGAGAAATATCACAAAGAAAACCAGCGCCAGGCTGACAATCAGCACAAGGAGCAGCCCCATGAAAAACAGACTCCGGCTCCCATTTCTCGAGTTAGTGCCAACATCTGGGATTTTCTCCTCTAGAGCTGATGGGAAGAAAACAGAAAAAAAGACAAGAACTCTCAGCATAGAATGTGTCTGCAGAAACGAAAAGTACCACTGTGAGACATATGAGTGATGAATACGCCCCCTTGCCCTTTGACAGTCCTGGAAAGTATCAAATGCATTAGGAATGTCAGGGGCATTCTACCTCCAAACTACACCCCCAGCCCATTTTATTGGTTTGTTGTTGTTGTTGTTTTTTAATTTGCAAACAGGGTCTCATCAAGTTGCTGAGAGCCTCGCTAAGTTGATGAGGCTGGTGACGAACTGGTGATCCTTCTGTGTGAGCCGCCTAAGTACTGGGATTACAGGTGTGTGCCACTACACCCAGCTAAGAAAGTTTAAGAGTGAAGGAGATTCAGCTGGGCGTGGTGGTGCATGCCTGTACTTGACAGACTGAGACTGGAGGATTGCAGATTGGAGGCTAGACTCCACAAATTAGTGAGACTCTCAGCAATTTAGCAAGATCCTGTTTCAAAATTTAAAAAAAAAAATTAAAATGGCTGGAGGTGGAGGTGTAACTTAGAGGTAGAATGCCCCTGGGTTCAATCCCCAGCACCAAAAAAAAAAAGGAAGAAAGAAAATTAGAGTGAGGGGGGACTCTATTGTCCTTCTCCTGAAGTAACCCAGGAGCAAAACAGAGCTAGGTATGGGATGCGTAGGCTAGGATTAAACACTCTGAGGTATCTCCCCGGAAATTTCTTTTATTATAGAAATAATGCCTACATCCATTTAAATAAAAATGGCCCTGATATACTTTGGTTTCTATTTTTGTCTTTTTCTTTTTACAGTACTGAGGATTGAACCCAAGGTACACTTTACCACTGAGTTACATTGCCAGCCCTTTTTAATTTTATTTATTTATTTATTTATTTATTTATTCATTTATTTATTTGCGGTGCTAGGGGTTGAACCCAGGGGCATTCTACCTCCGAGGTACACCCCCAGACCTATTTTTTTTTTTTTTAATTCTTTATTTTGAAACAGGGTTGCACTAAGTTGCGGAAAGCCTCACAAAGTAGCTGAGGCTGGCTGTGAAACATTGATCCTCCTGTCTCTGCCTCCCAAGCGCTGGGATTACAAGCATGGTCACCATGCCCAGCTTTATTTTTTATTTTGAAACAGGACCTCACTAAGTTGCTAAGGCTGACTGTGAACTTGCGAATCCTCCTGTCTCAGCCTCCCAAACTACTGGGATTACGAGCATGAGCCACCATTCCTGGTGCCCATTTTACTTTTTATTTTGAGACAGAGTCTCACTAAGTTGCCCAGGCTGCCCCTTGAACTTGCAATTCTCCTGCCTCAGTCTCCTGAGTGGCTAGGATCATAGGCCCGTGCCACTGTACTGGGTGTACTTTGCCTTATTAAAGCTGTTTTCAGGATAGATATGCGCTGGGATCAAGATTCTTTTCAATGTTTTATAGTTGAGCTGAGAATGCAACAGCCTGGTTCATCCAAACCTTGCTTGTCTGCATCTAGTCACTGTTTCGTAAAACCTGGATGCCTGATAACACTCAGGTTAAGTTGAAGAAGTCTAGAAACCTGGGGGTAGTGGAGATCCCTGAATTACTTTTTTATTCTCTCCTACTTTGAGTTGGCCCCACACATTGTGCTCCTTGATTACAGATAGACAGGGGGAGGGAATGGCTTATGTCCTGTACCTTATAAGTACATCCTATGTCACCCTTCCCAATAGCTAATTCCTAATCAAAGCAATAGCATAGGGTAATACCATTTAATTGCACAATTTATAATTCATAAGGAAAAAATGAAGTTGAGTATTTTGTCCCCAAAAGATTTTTAATATTTCTTTCACTGGTGAATGCGCTGAGCATTTTCTTAGCAATCCACCATGAAACAAAACCCCTGGGGGAAATTGGGCTTTATCAGGGACCTAGCCTTGGTGAGCAAGCTTGGGGAGGCCAGTTCTGCAGACTCCACCCCTTCCCAGAGACAGAAATACCACAGGAATTTCTCAGGATTTTTGAAGATAGTTCAGATCTCCCTTGGGAACCAAGAAAGCCCATAGTCCTGTGAAGTATTTGGAGAGAACAAAAGCAAAAAGTGCCTAAGGACAAATAGCATTTCCAAGGCTATTCCTAATGCCCACCTTGCCCTCCCCAACACACACACATCCTTGTCAGCCTTTGCTATGTTTAGTGGCCCAGGAGCCAGGGAGGGCCACCAAGCAACATACGGAATAGACGCTGCGATCCAACAGGACAGAGGTTGAGTCTGTTCAAGTCATTTATGGAATCCACAACATAAAGCTCTCCACCTTGATGACTGCTACGAGAACCAGCGTCCTGGAAAGAATGATTCATTGTCCCTGGAAGAAAACACTGACATTAAAAACAAGAGGTTGGGCTGCAGCGCTCGAAGGGAGCCAGAGCCAGCAGGAAGCGAGGCAGGCATAGAAAGAACTGCCCATAAATACCATTCTAACTAGGCATCTAGCTTTGCTTACCCAGAAGAAATTATTTCCTTTGGTGCACAATTTTGTAATGATTCTTTTTGCTTTGCTTGCCAGGAAGCTCAGAATCAAATCGGTGACTCAATTTTAAGAATCATACAGCTATTTATACCCTGCTGATCTGAGGATGCTCGTTTTCCTTCCTTTGACTGCTTAATTCTACTTTATTTTCCCTGGTCCTATTTTTTAACTTGTAATTGGTTTTTTATTTTATTTTTATTTTATTTATTTATTTATTTATTTTTTTTTGCGGTACTGGGGATTGAACTCAGGGGTGTTCTACCTCCGAGCTACACCCCCAGCCCTATTTTTTATTCTTTATTTTGAAACCGGGTCTCACTAAGTTGCAGAGGGCCTCACTAGGTAGCTGAGGCTGGCCGCGAACCCGGATCCTCCAGTCTCAGCCTCCCAAATGCTGGGATTACAAGCGTGCGCCACCACGCCCAGCTGTAATTGGTTTTTTAAATTTTCTTATAACAATGTTTTTATTTTCGTGAGATGCCATAAATTCTTTGTGCAAGAAGATTAGGTTTAAATATACACAAAATTTAGTTAGGCCGAGTACAGTGACACAAGCCTGTAATTCCAGTATTTGGGAGGCTGAAATAGGAGGATCATGGATTCAAGACCAGCCTCAGCAATTTAGCAAGACTCAGCAACTTAACAAAAGCCAATTTCCAAATTAAAAAAAAGGGGGGGGGGCAGGGGGTGTAGTTTGGAGGTAGAATGCCCCTGGGTTCAATTCCCAGTACAAAAAAAAAAAAAAAAAAAAAAGAGCCGGGCGTGGTGGCGCACGCTTGTAATCCCAGCATTCGGGAGGCTGAGACCGGAGGATCCGGGTTCACGGCCAGCCTCAGCTACCTAGTGAGGCACTCCGCAACTTAGTGAGACCCAGTTTCAAAATAAAGAATAAAAAATAGGGCTGGGGGTGTAGCTCGGAGGTAGAATGCCCCCGAGTTCAATCCCCAGTACCGCAAAAAAAAAAAAAAAAAAAATTAAACTAGTCAGCCTATGGCCATAAAGATTCTGAAAGAACAAACTGTTCTTTCAGAATCTGTGACCCATTCCAATTGCATGAGGCTTTAATACAAACTTGCATTTTTTTATTCTCCCTCGAGATGGCATGAGTCCTTTACCCTCAAATGTGTCAGTCACCCACTAGATGGTGACGGTGAGTCTCTAGGATAAACTTAGCAAACCTAGATTCTGTAGAAAGGAATCCCGCTAGACTCCAAGATTTCTGAGGTCTCTTCTACCCGAGTTCCCTTAGGCCGAGGTCACTTAGGTAATAAGTATATTTTATTTTTTTTTACTTTATTATTATTATTATTATTATTATTATTATTATTATTATTATTTTCGGTACTGGGGATTGAACTCAGGGGCATTCTACCTCTGAGCTATACCCCCAGCCCTATTTTTTATTCTTTAGTTTGAAACAGGGTCTCACTAAGTTGCAGAGTGCCTCACTAGGTAGCTGAGGCTGGCCGCGAACCCGGATCCTCCGGTCTCAGCCTCCCAAATGCTGGGATTACAAGCGTGAGCCACCACGCCCGGCTGGTAATAAGTATATTTTAAACGTAGGTTTACACATTTAAAAAATTTGTGGATCAAACCATACTTTATACCTATTGTTGTTGAATTAGTCTCACTAAAGTGTCCAAAAAATTGACTGACATCTATGCTTTAATTTACAGTATAAAGCCAATAAAGCACTAACCCTTTAAGTTAAAGATTGAGAATTTTAAGCTCCTCCATAATGAAATGCCACAACTACACACATCTACATGATTTATTAACAGTATATCTGCAATCTTTGCACTATTCATTTTATCTAAACTAAAATTTTCAACCCACTTATATCCTTCAAACCCACAACCAAAAGATATAAAAGCATGAGAACATAATTGCCCTTGAGGGAAAAGAATGAACGAAAATTTATTTGCCTCTATCACTCCCACAATAATAGGACTCCCTATTTATCTTAATTATTATATTCCCTAATATCCTATTCCCCCCTCCCAATCATCTTGTCAATAACCATTTGGTATCCTTCTGACAAGACTAACCCAACTTGTGCCAAAGCAAATGATAACGATGCCTATGCAAAAGGATGAACTTGATCTTTAATATCAGTCTCGTTGTATTTATTGGATCGACAAACTTATTAGGACTGCTGCCTCATTCATTTACTCCTACCATTCAAATAGCAAAATAGCAATAGTCTCTCATGACAGCACAACTTCAATAATGAAAAGCCATTCTATTCAAGATTTTAATCTATTCAAGATTAAAGGGGTCTATAGTAAGATGTCTTTCTAGCACAACAGAGAACTTGCAGCCTTTTTTTTTTTTTTTTTTTTTTTTTTTTTTTTTCCGGTACTGGGGATTGAACCCAGGGGCATTCTACCTCCGAGCTACACCCCCAGCCCCATTTTTTATTCTTTATTTTGAAACAGGGTCTTTCAGAGAGCCTCACTAAGTGGCTGAGGCTGGCCACAAACCCAGATCCTCTGGTCTCAGCCTCCCAAGTACTGGGATT